>CM077241.1:14348496-14653496 GCA_039654775.1 Spinibarbus caldwelli
ATTCATCTATATTTAATTTATAATTTAGTGTTGATTACTTTATTCAATTTCTGTGCATTTCCTACTTGCTGAAGGGCAAAGGTAAATATGACATTTATTATAATGAGTTTATGTGAAGTTTGTGTTAAGTTCTATAATTGACAGTAGCTGTCAATTATACTGTAATGTTGAATGGCTATAGTCAATTGGTTAAATGAAAAAAAAAAATCCTAGAGACAACAGTGATACTGGTATTCAGTCATAAAAAAGATGCCATTAAACAGATATTAAAAATATACTATCTTTATGTTGTTTCTACATTAATTTGAAGACTGAATGTGAAATTATTGCAATATAAAAGTATATTTAAAAATATTTAATGTTAGGTGGGATTAATTACAATTAAACATGATTAATTTCAGAAAAATGTGCGATTAATTAGTTAATTGTTCTTAATGGATTGACAGCACTAATTAAAATATCGAATTCCAGTTGTAATAATTGTACAACAGTATTTTTGAGATGCTGATATATATATATATATATATATATATATATATATATATATATATATATATATATATATATAGATATATATATATATAGATAGATAGATAGATAGATAGATAGATAATAAAATTATATATTTTTTGATCAAATAAATGCAGCAAGAGACTCAGAAAAAATTAAAATGTTTTTATATTATTACAATAATTAAAAATACTAAATTCTATAGCCTCTAAAGCATCAAATTTTCACAGTGTCATCATTTTATAACTCAGCTGCAGACATGTCCTGGTCATTGTAGTTTATAAAGGGGTCACTCTTCACTCTTCGTTTTGGGTGACAGGAGTGATGCATGTTGCAATTCAGAGTGAGGCAGAGAACCGGCTGTGAGAACACAAGGTCCTCTCTGCTTATCATAGACATTGTAGATATTTATGAGTCTTCACTGACTACACTCCCCTGCTGCTCTGTCTCCTTCAAAGCCAGCTTATTTCTCTCTTTCTTTCCCTGTCTTTTTTTGTGTGACAGGCAAGAAATGAGTTCTGATTCCACAGTTTTCACTGTGTACTCTTAGCCTCAGTGAACCCTCTTTGAACCAGTGGACGGAAGTGGGGCTTGGAATGGAGCAGAATAAAAACAAGCAAACAGGGGAGTCGCCATTCCGACTCTGTTGTAGGATATCCTGGATGAGTGCATGTCGCTGCTGTTTTTGGGCAGCCGAAGCATGTAGAGTTCGATATGCTCAGCTCTCATGAGATTCAGAAGCCAGTGTGTGATGTCATAAACAGGACGGACATCCTGGACATTTCTAGCCCAAATATAACCATTTCACATATGGAAAAAGTACCCTTCTCAAATGGAGGTTGATATTACATTTTAGTACATAAGACTGAAACGACCCTGAAATTATTACGACATGAGCTCCAGATGAGAATATAATAGCATAATAGTCTCAGGTGCATAAATAGCACAGCTGAAATATAGTAGATAAAAAGTGGCAAGTGGTAAATATGGGTTGAGAATGGGATATTAAAACTACTCAAAAATGGGGGATGTGGATAATAAACAGATATGTGTCCCCCTTGAATTAAATTTGACAAAAGAATCCTCTGTGCAGATGTAGTATGTCTTTAATGACACAAATAGCATAGGCATGTCCCTGCACTCTGCCCTCTTCAGAGACCCACATGAAACGAGGGTGAAGAGTCTCTTGATTACGCACAACTCATCAACATTCTCAAGTGGGCTCTAATTATATATTGTTAGCACAATTTATTGTCATTAAACATGCCCAGGGTGAATGCGAAATTGTTTTGAAACAAATGTGCAGCTACATTATGCACATTATTATGTACAAAATACATCAGAATATTACTAATGTAAATTATATATTTTTATATCTATCTATCTATCTATCTATCTATCTATCTATCTGTCTGTCTGTCTGTCTGTATGTCTGTCTGTCTGTCTATCTATCTGTCTATCAGTCTGTCTGTCTGTCTGTCTATCTATCTATCTATCTATCTATCTATCTATCTATCTGTCTATCGGTCTGTCTGTCTGCCTATCTATCTATCTGTCTGTCAGTTGGTCGGTCGGTCTGTCTGTCTGTCTGTCTATCTATCTATCTATCTATCTATCTATCTATCTATCTGTCTGTCTGTCTGCCTAACTGTGTCTGCCTATCTATCTATCTATCTGTCTATCTATCTGTCGGTCAGTCGGTCGGTCGGTCTGTCTGTCTGCCTAACTGTGTCTGTCTATCTATCTATCTATCTGTCTGTCTGTCTGTCTGTCTGTCTGTCTGTCTGTCTGTCTGTATCATCTGTCTATCTGTCTGTCTGTATCTATGTCTGTCTGTCTGTCTGTCTAACTGTCTGTCTGTCTGTCTGTATGTCTTTCTATCTGTCTGTCTTTCTGTCTGTCTATCTGTCTGTCTGTCTGTCTGTCTGTCATCTTTCTATCTATCTATCTATCTCTGTCTGTCCTATCTATTTCTCTCTCTCTCTCTCTCTCTCTCTCTCTCTATCTATCTATCTATCTATCTATCTATTGACAGGTTAGTTCTTTATCTGTGTTGTAGTATTTGTTTTGCAGGCTGCAGTCAATCTGTGAATTCTCTTTCCTTGGTACAGAGTGTCAAGGTTGATTGGGCTCATTGTATAAGGTCTAATTGTATAGATTATTGCGCAGAGCAATCTGCACCTGCTCCGAAGGAGCGAATCAGTTGGGGGTGTGTCAGGTCATTCTCAAGGGCAAACACAAGGAGCTTACGCACTGCAACTTGTCATGCTCATTCTCTTAACATTAAAGACAGCCCGTCGTTCTGGATAACCTATTTGTTCAATCATCACAAGACATATCTGAAGCATTGTTTTTATATTAAACTTAATTATATTAAACTTACATTCATTTTGTATTAAAATGAATGTAAGTTTACATTTTTTGCAGGTTGTAATTTACGTACTTTGTACACAAGCACACATTGCCAGAAGATGAGCTCTGTCTGTCCTAAGATGTATCCCTTGTTTAGGTTACAAGGCTAGAGGAAGTAATGTTTCCTCTGAGATAAGAAGTCTAAGCAGGGATCAGTGATCAGGGTGTGGGGAGTCGCAGCTCTGTTAGGTGTCGGATGCCCTCATGTTATGCACCACTGCAAATATGCACACCACTTTTACCATGCAAGAGGTCACAGAGTGCTTGACAGGGATTTGACCCCTGAAAAAGAGCTATTATTTTACAATTAACTTTTTACAATTCCCATCAGTACATATGATATATTTCTCAGTCAACATTATGATTCAGAAGATGAATGTTAGTTACCAAAAATACTTTAAGACACATAACAAGGAGTCATTCACATTATGTAATGTGACATACTTCACTAGTTGTCTATCATGTCTTCATGAATGAGGCTTTGGTGTCCAACGGCTTACTAGGAGAATCGTTTTTGGAACGTGAAGAGTGAGATTCCATTGAGAACAACCGATGCCATTTCCTCATTCTTCTGTTTGCTCTTTTAAAGTTAAGGGAGGATAAGTAGTTTATTTCAGATGTGTTAAAAGCCACATATAATTTGTATATTTTTTTTTTCCTTGATACCTTACTTCCCTTTATAATGCCTCATTGAAACTCATCTGTTCTGAAAAAGGCCATTTTTAGACACTTTTGTTATTATGGACATGGGCTAAAAAAAAACTTAAAACTCACTGACCATTGACTGTCAGCCTCATGCAGGGTGTCACACCTCCACTGATGACATTAGTTACTGTCAGGGCTAGCAAGATTAGCCTTTTGCATGAAATTATAAGTGAGTCACGCTTTGTAAGGATTATGTTCAGATGAAAGTAAATTGCCTCAGGTTATTGGCCAGGTATGACCAAAGGTAAAGCAAAGATAGAAGCAAAACTTGTACTTATTCCCCCCTCCCTTTTTTTCCTAAAGGTAAAGCAAAACTAGAGGTATAACCTGTACTGTTTATTTATTTTTCTTCTTAGAGGTCAAGCGAAATGAAAGACATTTCATTTGAGTTCATTTCACAAAGGCACTTTTTTATTTTACTTAAAGTATCAAAGTATTTGGGTGTCTATAAAATTGCTTTAGAAATGCAATCAAATTCAAATGTGCATATAATAATCCGGTCACACTGGATCACATAACCATTTAAGAAATTCTCATGAAGCAATTATAATTCAGTTACTGAGTATCCTGGAGTTACTTTACACATTTATATGGGAAAACAATGGTATGTATGGAAAAAAATTTGCAATGTGTTTTTTCGTAGAAATATTCTGCTAATCATGCTTATATTTGGACACATGATATTTGAATGGTTGACACTTTTTTGCCTTACTTTGCCTTTTTTGCCTTACTTCATGAGTCAGTATGTGCTGTCAAAAGATGTTGTTTAACCTCAGGCAGAAATAAAAACTGAAAGTGGGCACCAATAATATATTATGAAGATCATTTGTGAAAAAAGACAGTACGTTCTGTGTGATACAAAGAACCCAACATCTATCAACCATAAATCTGTGTGATTTTCCTATCAATAATTTCTCACCTTTGGGAAATCTACTTATATCACATTTAATTTCCTGTCCTTGCTTTACAGTAAAATCATAAGCCTATCGCTATGGAAACAAGCTTCAGTAATAAGGTCATGTGCATCAAATATAGGGATGAGAATTGAGCACAGCAATTCAAAAAGCAAATGGATCCCACAATTGATTTATAACCTGTCAGCAAATACAAACGTTGCTATTTGATGCCCTGTTTTTTGTTTCTGCATGGCTGAGTGATGCTGTCACTTTAACATATGGTTTTGTCTTGTCAGAATCGCAACAGGGGATTCATTATTTTCTGATATCCAAGTCGCAGCTGCTTTTTAGGAGGAAATGAGCAACTAACAATTGTGAAAGCCATTAAAGTGGGTCAAGGCCATGATTGGAGATAAAAGGGAATCAATGCATTGCCCATAGGTTTATATGTGAGGCCTCAAAGGAAAAGCCATGAAATATGGATGAGGGAAGCCACCAAAACACGCCTGCCAGCACCAGCATCTCTGTCCGGCAGTCCCTTCCCCCTTTGTCTCCACCACAAATCTGTTATTACCCACCCGTATATCTTCTTCTTCTTCTTCCTTTATTTTCAAGCTCCCCCAGCCCACCCTTTTGCATCCCGGCTGTGACAGCGTGTGAATTTATTACAGTTGAAGTGAGGTTGTTGTTGCATTTATTTACAGCGTGCCTAGTGATATGCCAATTGCCAGGTGAGAGGGCGTTGGGTGGCTTAAGAAAACCAGAGCCTGTTCGGTCACACTGCCTGTCTGCATTACTTCATGTGCTCACAAAAGCGTGCAGCCTGCCTCTTAATACAAATCAGGATCAGATATATTTTAAAATGATGGATGAGCTCAGTACTGCTCATTTGTATGTCTCCTTCACACACACACACACACACACACACAATTCAGGTCTCTCAGCCTTTATTAATGAGCTGATGATATAAATCAGGTGTGAAAAATAAAGGAGACATGCAAAATGTGGAGTGTTGAGGTATTATCCTGGACCAGCTGGTCTAGCTGGTCTATCGGCCTGGCCAAGCTGGCGTTCATCTGGTCTGCAAAAGCTGGTCTCCTAGTTTTACTAGCTGAAAAGTGCCCAAAACTCCTTTAAAACCAGCTTAGGCTGGTTTAAGATGCTTTTAGACTTGGTTTTAAAAGTAATAGTTTGGCCACAAATGAGCATTTCCGAGATGTAGATGAGTTTTTTTTTCTTCAGTTTTTTTCAAAGAATAGGCCTAGTTTACCCAAAAATTTACATTTGCTGACTTTCACCCTCAGACTACCCAAGACGTAGATGAGTTTGTTTCTTCATATGAACAAATTTGGAGAAATTTAGTGTTACATTACTGCTCACCAAAGGATCCTCTGCAGTGAATGGGTGCCGTCAGAATGAGAGTCCAAACAGCTGTTAAAAACATCACAATTATCCACAAGTAACATCTTGTGAAGTGAAAATCTACATGTTTGTAAGACACAAATCCATTATTAAGGCATTTAAACTATAAATGGTTGCTTCTGGCCATAATCCATATAATGCTTTCTCCTGTGATAAAGTGGTGATGGCACCCATTCACTGCAGAGGATCCTTTGGAGAGCAGTAATGCTAAATTTCTCCAAATTTGTTCATATGAAGAAACAAACTCATCTACGTCTTGGATAGTCTGAGGGTGAAAGTCAGCAAATGTAAATTTTTGGGTAAACTAGGCCTATTCTTTTTTTCTTTTCAGCAAGGACGATTGAGAACCACTGCCTTAGGTACTAAGGTAATAAGACCTTTAGATTATACCGTTTTTTTCTGTAAATAATTTAAATATAAATGTCTTTCGATGTTTGTTTTCTGTCTTTTTGGGGTCTCTCTTTTCAGGTTAATGCACATGTACAGTAGAGGGCGCTCTCACCTGTGTCAAATCACACTAGCAGGCTGAGCACGCACCAGGGCTGCGTTTCCCAAAAGCATCGTAAGCTTAACTACATCGTAGACCCACTGAAACCAATGGAGCTACGATCAACTAAGGCTTACGATGCTTTTGGGAAACGCAGCCCAGGACAGCGAGGATATAGGGTTTTCCTGAAGCTCGGACTAATTTACGTGGTTTTTGCTTTTCAAATAATATTTTCCAATTGTGAATTTCACTAAAATTTTAAAGCACTTGATTGTTTTACATATAATATTGCCAAAGCATCAGTACACACAATAATACTAAATAAATAATAAAATGAAGTGCCAGTAAAGATAATAAAAATATATAATGACAGTATAAAAGGAATTAGAATCAAACACTAAGTTAACTTAGCATTATGTCCATTTAAATGTTAAAACGTACCACATTTCCAGCCAACAGGATCATGTTTGAGCGCTTAAAATGCAAAATCTGCTGTGTGATTGTCGCTGAATGTATTTAGTACTCATTCAAATAACAATATACAAATTCTGTAATTTTACTGTTACAAAAATGTCAGAATTCTTGATGGGGGGAAAAAAGACCATGCGTTTTATTGCTCGTTGTGAAACAGGGGAATAGACAGCGTAAGTTTTGACAATGCTCCGCCCTCGAGAGGCGGTTGGCCAAACCAATCAGCAGGAAGCTTTGCGATTGGTTCTACCAGCTGTCAATCACGCGAGATCTCCTCAGGCGTGTGGTAGCTGTGAAACATATCATTTGCAGTGAAGTGATCAGACCGAGGGAGAGATCAGTCCAGACCATCACCGCGCAAACACACCACGCTTGTGAATTTTTGCATGTCAGGAACGGAGGATCCTGCCGCCGGTTAACGGCCGTTTTTTATCTTGTATTCATAACGCATAAATCAGCGGCATGTGGAATTGTATCAGGATTAGGAACTGGCTCCCAATCGCGTGCCTGCTGTTAACTATATGGACGAAGGTGAGAGCGCCGATTGTTTCTAGTATTGCAGATCGATTTAATTGTCATAGCAGTGATCAGCGGGCAAAAGTTGATGGGTGTGGGCTGACGATTTCAATGAATTTTGCTCAAAGTAATCGATATTTGAATTACGCAGCCACATGTGCTCATGCATTTGGAAATGTCAGGAGATGTAATAAATGTTAACCTGCACCCCGTCATTCCTGATAAAAATAAAGGGTGGGTCAATTAGAGGATCTTTTAAAATTGCCGTTTCCAGTCTCTTAGCAAAATTGTAGACTGATTCTCTGCAGACTTCAATGCACAAGCGCACACATTCCCTCAAATGATATTGCTCAGTTTTGCAAACCCGATATGCATTTCAGTAACAAACAACCAGCATCATGGCTCCTCTGTTTATTCATTTTTTTATTCAATTGTTGTGTTTAGGTGTCCCAGTCCTCTGGCTATTTTGAGCTGCAGCTGATTGCTGTAGAAAATGTAAACGGTGAGTTGTGGGACGGGGAATGTTGCGACGGCACGCGGAACTCTCAGGACCAGCGCTGCGTACGGGACGAGTGCGATACTTACTTTAAAGTGTGTCTGAAGGAGTACCAGTCTGAAGTCACCACCACTGGGCCGTGCACCTTTGGCTCTGGATCTACTGACGTTCTCGGTGGAAATATATTTTCTTTTAAGACTGCAAAGAACAACCCCAGCAAAACGAGCGATGTGGGAAAGATCATCATTCCCTTTCACTTCGCCTGGCCGGTAAGTGCGCGTCTCTGCAGGAGCTATAATAATAAAGCGCCGCGGTGAGCTGTCACTACTCGGAATTTGAGCGCACTATATTGTTACGGTGATGACAGGGTCTCTTTTTTTAATTGTGGGCGTGTAAGGCTGCTGCGTCCTAACGATTTTTGTGTAGAAAAAGGTCATTTGTTGAAATGGTTAAGAACGGTTATCTTTAGTATATTAACTTTGCTGTGCGTGTTTGAAACTGTCTGATTTAAGGTGCATTTAAAGTGACACGCATTTCTTAAAGAGATAGTTCACTCATAAATCAAAATTCTGTTTTGTACTTGTTGTTTCAAACCTGTATGACTTATTCTCTTCATTGGAGCACAAAAGGAGAACAGAATGACAGTCACCATTCACTTGCATGGTATGGAAATGATTCAGTGTAAGTGAATGGGGACTCATTCTCCTAACGAAAGAAAGTCAGGTTTGAAACAGCAAATTACGCGTAGCTGGTTGTCTCAATTTTGAGCATCATAGGCGCGACAGTAACGCTGTCTAGGTAGGCAGCATACGAGATTCTGACTTCTGCGTTGGTTTGTCATTGCGAGCGATGCGAATCTTTCTCAATCTTTCTCAATCCGGCGGCAGCTGCATTTCCCGTAATTGTGGTGTTACTGGTTTTTGTGAATTTGTTAAATCGCCCTTTTGTATCTTATAACGTTTACAAAAATGTACCACGGCAACCAAAGTTTCCGCTAAAACTGCATAGTTAGTGCTCTTATTGTTAGGGGAAAACATGGAGTGTTGTAACGCGCTTCAACGTGGTTTCCTATCAAACTTTGATTTTTATATATATATATATATATATATTAATATTATTATTATTATTATTATTATTATTATATTTTTTATTTTTATTTTTTTTGGCTACAAATTAGTTGAAACATTTATCAAAATATTCACAGATCCAAATGTGAAATATTTTTTTTTACTTGAAATATTTTTTTTTTTACTTTTAAAATGAATAAAGTAATTTTTAATCGGTTAATGTAACACATGCTCAACAACAAATAGGCTACATCTGTACAGCGCTAATAAATTATTTTAGAATCACCTTCAAACGGTGTGAATCTTCTAGATTTTTGATCAGTTTATATATTTTGTGATTAGTGGTTAATATTGCACTTTTATAGTAGTTAGTACACAGTAACTAGTAACTGTGGGGTTTTAGTTGGAAAGTGTAGTTCCCATGGCAATTTGTTGTAAGGGTAGCCTTGTACTACTTGCGTCTCCCTTGTGTTGATATGTGAAAAACTTATCAAGTGTCTCTCCAAACACGCAGGCACATTACTGATGCTGATATCAGGTAGCAAATTGCTGCAATGTTTTATGCAGTTCGGTGTCACACCCGCAAACAACAACAGCAACAACAACAAAAAAGAGATGTCGTGTAGTATTGACTGTCAGCTTTGGACGGCAGCCCAGTTAAGGCACACACTCACCTGGCAGACCCCTAAACTAACCCTCCCGTAGGCATAAAAAACTAACCCCCCCCAACACACAAACACTCAGCCGTTTAAGTTAATGTGTAACGTGCTATCAAACTGACCCTCTCGGGGCCGCCTTTGATGCTACACCTGCTTCTCTTCTGACCACCGCTTGAAATTTCACCTAGATATGTGCCTGTATAACTCGGATCACATGATGTGTGTTTGTAGATCTGTCTCTGAAAGCCTGTGATTGAGTTTGAGTTTCAAATGCTGTGTGTTTGCAGTTTCTTAGTGTCTCATGGATGCTAATGAAATTGCCAGAGGAATGTGTTCTTGAGTGCCTCTGCATCCCGGACATCTGTTTGATGTGCTCAGTGTAACCTCATCTAGAGTGCATTGTATAAAGATATCAGCTCCTCACCCAGAGGCTTGGAGATTGTTATAAAATTACACGACTTCTCTGAAAGAGTAAAAAATAGTCTTTTCAAATGATTCATTTCAAGGATCCGCTCAAAAGAGTCATTTGTTTATGAATTTGACTGGTTGCGTTCTTTGTTTTGATTCATTAAAAAGAACTAGTTCATGAGTCATTTGTTTGTGAATCAGACAACATTGATCACGCTGTGTATTATTGCATGCAACCTATGAGGAACGTGTTTTTGCCTTTTTTTTTTTTTTTTTTATCATAACAAATAAAGTTTGGACTGAAAACTAGGGTAAAATATGGCTTTTTTTTTGCTTTGGGGATGTAGATTCAGTAGCGGGAATGCAGGAAACACTTGCATAGAGTTAAAGATTGATCTTGTGTTTTTAAGACGTGCATAAAGATTGATATACACTTAGGTGCTACTTAGGTCTACATAGGTGCTTTTATCAGTCAGTCTTATCGTTTATTTATATATATATATATTTTTTTTTTAATGCAGACTTTGAGACAGTTGGTTAGTAAGATCCTCATCTGTTAGTTCTAGTACCTCGCAGTTGTGTAACATAGATTTGTGTTACAGTTTTAGTGGATGTGTAACTCCACCGCGTAAGAGTGTGAGAGACAGTACCCACAAGAGCCTCTCTGGTGGCACACTGAATGTTGATGATAGAGACGGCAGCTGTATCCGTCCGTCAGAGTGGAGGACCACTACGCTTCAAGGCTAAACGGCAGCGTCAGCCACACCTGATTGGGAGCTTGCTGGGCAGTTGCTAGGAGACCGTTACATGGGCCTTTAGTAAACAATTATCTATTGCCCTCCGAGTTCCCTTCCCCCTTAACTGGTCTTTCAGCGGAGCCACTCATTCTCGTCTCACCTGGGAAAGAAGTGCTAGAGCCTCACAACTGATTACACTATTGACTGTGTAATTAGCCAGTCACAGCTGGCTCTGTCTCCAGTCAACAAAAAGCAGTAATTGTCCAGTTCAGCATCAGAGCAGGTGGCTGTTGATTGGGACTGATTATAGATTGCTGCTCCCCCAAGGCCTCAAAATGTCCAAGTAAGCAGTGTCCATCTTTTGTTGTTGTTTTTGTCTCTTATGGGGGTTGACCGGAAGTCACGGTAAAGTCGGGGGTGGGACAGTGTCAGATTTTCACATGCTTCCTTTTAAGAATGGTACAGGTACAAAGAGAGATATGCAGTCGAGCGTGTTTTTAGGAAGCATTTACGTAATTCTAGTGTTCAAAAACAAATGAACGAGTGAAGTGTGAGAACGAGTGCGACGGAATGGAAACACATTTTTAAAAGTTACAATTGTAAAACTTTTTAACTTGACATAGAATCTTAAAAAAACAATGTTTGTGGTGGGACTGTTTAAAAAAAAAAAAAAAAAAAAAACGCGAAAAGCTACGCAGTAGCCAAAGAAATCCGTCTGATTGTGTATGGAAGTTGAAGTGCCACTTTAAAAGGTTAAATTTAGACACACAGCTTTTACGAGAGAATTTTATAGTTACAAGTAATAGTATAGTAACAGCTAGCTATTAGCATGCTAATTAATACACCGCTTTTAAAAATCTAGAAAGTATGGCAACACTTTACAAGAAGGTTGTGTACGGTAACTTTAGTGCGGTCGCTAACATGAACAATTAACAAAATATTAATATAATTAATAAATTTTCTATAAATGTATATATGTTTAACATTCCTTAAAAAGTGTTAGTTAACCTGTGACATGCTCTAAATCTAATAAACAGGTCAAGGCAGAGTAGCTTTTGTTTTAACCGGCTGCATTATTCGCAGTCATCTGCAGTGGTTTGTGATGTTACAGGAAGAGCCAGTATTGATTCCTGTCTCTCCATGGAGACCCGCTGTGGTGATTCACCAGGAAGTTTAAGATCATGAAGAATCTCTAGCTGAATGGGAGACTCTCTCTCTTTCCCTTCCTGACCCTGAAATAGCTTTTTGTTCTGCCACCACAATAAACATTTTCTTTCTTGTGACCTGGGGCAGAGCAAGGCTTTTTGTACCCATGTCTTCCCATTAAACGAAGGGAAAGGCTGCATTTTCCCTCTCTTGAATGCAGCAGTCATGGTAGAGGTATTTTTAGCAGCAGAGAGACCGGACCAATTAAGAGGTGATGTGCCTGAGGTGACTTTATGAAGCAACCTTTTATGATACAGTGCGGGTTTGAAAGAGGTTGTCTTCGGTTATGTTGCATTTTGTAAACATAATATAGAGAGACTGTTTAGACTCTTCGTGAAGCGTACAAGCCAGACACTTCCTACTCCATCACTCCCACATGATGGACTCTTTAAACCCATGAAAACAGTCTATTTAGAAGGGCCTCTGCCAAAATGCTGTTAATCGATTAACGACTAAAATACTTGAATTGAAAACCCAGTTCTTGGTAACATGATTGCGAAGGTAGGGTTCTGACAAGGGTTAAAGGGATAGTTCACCCAAAAATGAAAATTCTGTCATTTGTTACACACCCTCATGTCATTGCAAACCCGTAAGACCTTCATTCATCTTCGGAACATAAATTAAGATATTTTTATGAAATCCAAGAGCTTTCTTACCCTGCATAGACAGCAACACAACAGAAACATTCAAGGCCCTGAAAGGTAGTAAGGACATTGTTAAAATAGTCCATGTGACAGCATGCGTGTCGTGGTACTCTTGTGAACGCACGTCAAAGATTGACACGGAAGAGAAGAAATTGTTGAATAAAGTTATTTTGTTTTTTTTGCACTCAAAAAGTATTCTTGTAGCTTCATAACATTACGGTTGAACCACTGATGTCACATAGACTACTTTAGCGATGTCCTTACTACCTTTCTGGGCCATAAAATATTTTAGTTGCATTGCTGTCTATGCAGGGTCAGAAAGCTCTCAGATTATATCAAAAATATTTTAATTTGTGTTCTGAAAATGAACGAAGGTCTTACAGGTTTGGAACGACATGAGGCTGAGTAATTAATGACAGAATTTTCATTTTTTGGTGAACTATCCCTTTAAGGCCTGTGTACACCAACTACGATAACTACCACAAAGTGTTAACAATTGTTCTAATTCTATAAAAATAAAGAAGTCCACACCACAGCTATTACAATAATGCAATATCATTGAAATTACATTTTTCCAGGTGTTAAACTATAGAAACATCAACAGCCAATCAGAATCCACTTGACTTTAAAGAGCTCGAGCATTTAAAATGGCAGACAACAACTGCAGCTTGTGCTTATAATAACCAGAACGTTATCGACCTTTGGTGTTTATGTGGATATAGTTATCGTTATAGTTGCTTTATCATTCTTAGTGTGAATGAGCCTTTAGGCCTGGCATCAGGAAGGGACAGCTGAAGAAAAAGCACTCTTCTTTTGTGCAGTACTTCAACTGAGTACCCAAGAAAGCATGTCAGTGCTTTGAGTATGTTGAGATCTTGAGCGTCGCCCTCATGAAGAGTGCAAGATAAACAGGTTCCCAAAAGAAGAGCTTCCATTAGGTTGAATGGACTGAGCCTCCAGTGGTGGACATGATTGTATTAGGCAGTGCAATTATAATGGACTTTCTGTCTCCCCTGAGAAGGGTCATAGAAAACATGGGGTCCTTTCAGAAGTGGGAGTTAGCGAGCTTAACCCTGACGTCCCTTCCCCATAACACTGGAAGCTAGTGTGTGTGTGTGTGTGTGAGAGGGAGAGAGAGAGAGAGCTGTTTCTATTGTTAGCCCCTGGTGCTCAACTAATTGTTTTCAACTACCCAAGATCTTATACCTCCCTGGTACTGGTTTCTCCTTTGCTTCAGCACAATTTCACAAATGACACCGTGAATGATGATTGTTTTTTTTTTCTTTCCAGCTGTATGAATATGTTCAGCGGGAGCCTGATTGTTTTTGCTGTGTTGGTGTACATGGATGTGGCGCGTGTGTGACTGTGTCTGACTAATGCATGTGCACCTTCCTGAGCGAGCTAGTAGGCTAATGAATTGTGAGCAGGTGTGCTGCTGTGATTAAAGTGCATTACCGCACAGCAAGTTTAATTCCCGCTTGACCTCTGACCTTGTTCAAAATGATTGTAATGGAGTTGTAGCCTATGTGGCCGTAACAGCACTCTGCTAGCTTGCTATACTGTAACTAGTGTTGTCAAAAGTACCGACTTCGGTACCATTTGGTACTGTCATTTTAAAAAACGTCCATTTCTCGCTAACATTTGAGCGCTGTTGAGCGGATTCTTAAACACAGCTGATTGGCCATAGTGTTCACGCGCTCAACAAATATGACTGTGATTGATCACTGTAGCCATCGCTTCACATTCTTCACCGAGCGCTTACACAAAAGCACATGGGAGCGTTTGAAAGATGCGTCTATCAGCGCGGATCCGTCTACGTGCAGATATATTAGGGATCCGCTGATAGACGCGGCTTTCAAACGCTCCCATGTGCTTTTGTGTAAGCGCTCGGTGAAGAGTGTGAAGCGATGGCTACAGTGATCAATCACAGTCATATTTGTTGAGCGCGTGAACACTATGGCCAATCAGCTGTGTTTAAGAATCCGCTCAACAGCGCTCAAATGTTGGCAGGAAATGGACGTTTTTTAAAATGACAGTACCGAAGTCGGTACTTTTGACAACACTAACTGCAACTAGGGCTTTTTAGCGTGAAGTGAAGCTGCTTAGCAATGGCTCTGCCGTTTTAACTAGATGCTGAAACCGGAGTAATCGGCAGTACTGTAACTGGACAAGACCGACAGCGAGACAACTGGCTTGTCAGATGGTTTGATGAAGAGCTAGCAGTCTAGGGTGTCAAATGGCTGCCTCACTGTAGTAACCGAGGGGCTGCTTGCCAAATGGGTGGTTGCCCATGAGCAGTTTATGGAATATTGTCATTCCATATTGGGTTTATAACACCAGTGTAGGAGCAGCTATCAGGTGGAAGAGTTTCACAGATGTGGTTGATATGTACACATTAATTTTTTGGAAGCCTACTTTAGATTAGTATGGCCGGACTAATGTGTAGTACATGGTTTGGAAGGATTTAGAGCTGTGAGAATTGATCCAGGCCGGCGTCTTTAGGAGATCTGTGAGCTGTGCCCACTGGGATATGGCAGCTTCCATCCTCACAGCCTGTTTCTGTTGCTGCCAAGCAGCCATGCTAGTCTCAGTTTCTACAAATGCTACAGTTAAATCTTCTCTGAAATTGAGAAGCTCTGAACGATTGCTGTATACACTGGTGATTGATTTTTAGTTGGCCTTTTTTGTACTACTGTACTATACTGTACTATACCTCTTAAAATGTATTTTTATACTATTTTTACAGTCAAGTTATAAGAGTATATTGTATAGGGTATATTGTAATTCCAGTGCTTAAGTCTTTTTATCCAAATGTTTTGAGGCAAACATTATCAGGTTATGTGATTGGCTTGATTTGGAAAATGTCAAAATGTGATTTTTCATTCAAATACTGTATGTTTTGATGATGTAATTGTAAGTTTGATTGTGATTTAACTTGATTTTGTCCACAAAATGAGTGGACATTTGTATTGTACCTTTTTAAACAACTTGTTATAGGCATAATTTTTACCTCCAAAACTTTAAGCTTTAATGTCAACCACTTTCTTCTTAGTTTCTTTGTTTTTCATCACTACAGGTTACAGGTTTTTAAAATATTTTTTTATATTTTGAGACCATTTGCAAAAATGAGTCTTAATCTAATATTTGAGTAGTTCAATGTTTTAGTTTCTGTGGGACACCTTGTTATCAGGGTGAGTGAGAGAACCCATACACACCTTTGCTTGTGTTTCTATATGGACTGTAACTCTATCTGTGTGTGTGTGTGTGTGTGTGTGTGTGTGTTTTTGCGGCCACTGCCGTCCCTTCCTGCTTAATTAACACCCAGAGGGGAGGAGTTTGTTGTATTGTCATTGCTAATGATCTTGTTGGCATAGCAGCGGAATGCTAAATGGGCCGTGTGTGTACACACTCACCCAGAGCGTGCCCTTCCTTGGCCAAGTCTGCAGCGATAAGCACCATGCAAGCATAATTCTGCATCTCGCTTGGTGTTCCTGCCTTTCAGACTCACCGGACTCTCGTTCGACTCACTTTATTGATAATGGTGTCTCACGGGTATGCAAGGTTAACTAGATGCATTGTAGTCAATGATGGTGCTTTATTATTGTGTCTGTAGGAACTCAACCCCCGTGTGGGAGTTTGCTGAAAGAGGGGAGGTTACCGAGCACAGAATATCATTTACTGGCTCCAGGGCCCAGAGTGCGCGTCGGGCTGCATCTTCCTGTCCTCCCAGGGCCATAATGCCGCTTAAACAAAGCTATTGTTGGCTTTTGTGCTCTGGAAGCCTGGCGGAAAATGACAATTGACTGATTCGAAACAAGTCGTGTCATATGGACATGTTGTGTGGAGAGGTCACTGCTGCAGTGGATTTTTGGAATGGAATAGCCAAGAATTACTCATCCAAGGTTGGGTTGTTGATGAGGATGGATGGGAAAGATCTTTCACATTGGCCTCTGGAAGAGGGGCTAACAAAGCCACCTAGAAATACTTTTTCAGCTGAAGGAAGGGTTTTCAACGAGGGTGAGAAAGACTTTCCACATTGTTCTCAGAATGAGAGACCATCAAAGCCACCCAGAATCCCTCTTGAGCTACAGGTTGGGTTAGGGTGTTCCTCCAGGTTCTTCCCTAGCAATTTTTGCCAGCCATTTTCTTTGATCCTGTCCCCTCCCCATCCTGCTCTCCTGTCATTACCCAGATCCAAAGAGCTGTTTCCTTTGGTTTAATTAGACTGCAAGCTCAATGTTGTTTTCCTCAGAGAGTTGTTGTGGCTGGTCTTGTGAGAAAGCTGGATACTTGGGACAAAAAAATGGTGGGTTTAGAATTTAAGATGGATGTGTGATTGATATAGGGTTGGCAGACAAGGAGAGGGTGAGAGAAAAAGCACAAATGAAACGACCTGGTCAACCCCTGTCGGCAGTGTGGCCGAGACCCCTGTGTATTGGTGATGGAGTAGGGGACACCTTTCTCTTGTGGGTGATTGATTACAGAGCTGGCTTTTCAACCTCCTCTTCCCAGCACTGAGGGCGAGATGTGGACCCTGCGAGGTGGCTGGACGTCCCTGACACCCCCAATCACTCCCTGACCAAGTCTAGACTTGGTTGACACAAACATGACCTTGTCATGCTGGGGTGGGTGACAGCCATCATCACATCGCTCATTGCCTGTTCTAGAGGGCCGGTGAGAACAAAGTGCCCTCATTTGTGATCAGACTTGTGGTGCGGGACCCTGGAGAAGAACACAGACTCTTGATGAATTGATCTATACTGTGTGATTGCACTGTACTTCCTAAAGGAGATGGATGTTCTTGGGCTCTAATGTGCTGAATTTATCAAAGGGGGTTGGCTTTTTGATTTATGTACACCATTTTTCATATACCATTGCTGAACACATTGTTTAGGCTTATTTAAATGGCCTACTTCCATTTGTACAATTTTCTACAATTCTTAAATTGTTGGAAATTGTATAGATGAGCACATAAATTATTGATAAAAGTACCTTAAGTATCCGTTCTGTACTGTTTTCTTTAAATTACAAAAAAAAAAACACTAAAGGCTCAAATAAATCATTTAAAATCCTACAATTTTGGCATTGCAATATTATAATGCACAGTATAAAAGTGGATATTGATTCTGAGATTAGCTAAATATTACATTTAACAATGTTTAGATTAACTCGTATGCGTTAGATGGTGGTGAAGATAACTTGAATATAAAAATATGGAAAATTAACAGGCACAATTAAATGTATCGGCTGAGACCAATTAAGTAATTTCTAATATTGCTTGATATGGTGATACATTTTGCATCTCTAAGCCATAATTCAAAGCTGCATACATTCATTGTTTTATTGCTCGGCACGGATTAAATTGCTTATTTCGATTGAAACTTGATTTCAGCATCATGTTGAGCTAATTCAATATGTGAAACTGGAATGAGGATTTTCTTATTGCGTCACAAAATCTTGAGGACATGCTCTGCTTCAAAACTATCCGTTAGTTTTGGGAAACAGTCTCATCTTGTTCTAGGCTGATGATACAAAAAAGCCTTTCAGTGTCCTTTAATTGGCCTGGTGGTGTCTTACATTTTGTGGTAATTGATGGTTGCGGTCAGTGTTGTCCACTGCCTTTCCACCCTCAGTTTGGCCCAAATCTCTGTGTCAGTCAACAGTTCAGCTAAAAAGATGGGATTGACAGCCCAGATTAATGGAGATTATATGCTGTGGTCGCTTGCCGTGGAATGAATAAATGACCTGCGGGTCCCCTGAGGACAGTCAATCAAAGTCTGGCACAGAACTTGTGCGACTGGTGCTCAGACTTTGAGTGACAGGTTTAGTTTGTGTGTGTGAACATGTACTTGAATATAGTGTATTAAACATAGTAAAATGTTGGTTTCAAAAATTACTAGTCGTAGGTAGCTAGTTCAGGTAAAAAGCCATGTATAATTAGGCCAGATTCAGATTTACCTGACCTTGATTGCTTGCGTTTCTCAAGAGGTATTCACATAAGACAAGTATTTGCATGCAAAAACAGATCCCAAAGGAACAAGATGAAGAGGTTTTAGTTTGAGCTTTTAAAAGTTGGACTATTGTCAAAACTGTTATGTTGTGACACTGTAGGAGTGTGGGACATAATGTAATTGCTAAAGACGTCCATCTTTATGTGAAAAACTATCGGTCTAACAGCTACAACTAATTGCTACAAAAATGTCTGAACTAACAAAACAGTTATCCATAGAATATATATTGGTTGTTGAACTGCTCTGACCCTAGTAATGTGTTGGTCGGCAGAGAGGGTGGGGATGATATCTTCCTGCCAGGCCAGACAAGGGAAGTTTGCCTCTCTCTGCAGTTCCTTTTCCAAAAGCAGATGAGGAAATGAAATACTCGTTTTCTCACCGAGGTCACAGAGGAACGGAGACCTATTTTATTTTTTTTTTTCACGGTTTCTGTGTTGATTTCTTTTAGACTCCCTCAGTCTCTCCTTTGCATCCCAGACCCAGTTTTCTTTCTTCTCTCGTTCACTCTCTTTGTAGGGTATTGACGCGGCGCTGAAGGCTATGCTACTTTAGATAAGGTGTGTGAAAGCTCTCAGACTGCCTCGCACTCGCTGTCAGCTGGACATCACTTGTTCGTGACTGCCGGTGGAAAACACTTTGCCTTCTTAGCAAGAAGATCCCAATATCATCCTGTCATGTGACAATAGTTTGTTTAAAGTTAACATTGTTTAATGTAGTAATCATATGGTTTGCGCTCAGTAGGCCCTTGTGTGCGAATGCATTAGTGTTGCAGTCGATTGCGTGTGTGCGCCGCTGCCAATTGAAACTGTGGCGTGGGAGCCTTTTGAAGCTGATGAGAAGCCTGATGAAAGGTCTTCAGGGTCATTCTTAGCCTCTCTCACTTCAGCCCCCTCTAATTTCAACCCTGCCCCTCTTTAAACTGCCCCCATAGACTGACTGTGGGAACTTGCACCTGTAGCTCCCTCCACCACCACCCTGCTAGCCACCCACCTACTTACACACACTTAGGGTGTTTACAGGCTTAACGTCTGTATGCAATTGCCCGAAGTTTTGCTTGTGATGCGTACCCTCCTAAGTACATCCGAGCCAGTCGGTCTGTGTTAGCTTGTTCACAGCCGACTATAAATATCCTTGCTATCAGCAAAAGTAGTCCATGATAAGAATTACTTGCGACATGCATCTCCAAGGGAGATTGTTTGGGTGCATTTGTGTCGCCGTTGGACCACTTCTAGTGGTCAGAGGGTGTGTGTGTGGCCGGAGGAATGTTCTCGGAGTGTCACGAAACTCAGGTTGATGGTGTCTTGCAGTGATGGGTTTTAGATGGAGGTCTTTGTTCATTGGTCACCTCCCCCACTAGTTTTTATCCGCATCTAGCCCTTTGGGCAGCTGTCACATAATCCAGCTAATCAGAGACCGAGTGTGTGGGAACAGGACCGTCCCCATGCTACCACAGCTCTCTCCCTCTCACACACACACGCCCTGACATTCTGACCTTTCTCCTCGGGTGCGCGCATGCCATGCTTCGGTACGCATGACCGCGTGTGCACGGCCAACCGGATCAATCCAGCATATTCATTTACTGATGGAGCTTTGGACCAAATCCACATGTACAGATAAGCATGGCGCGCACAAACACAAACATTTCGCATCCACGCAGATGCTCGCTGCCATGAGACCCCACTAATACGCTCTCTCGCAGTGGCCGGCCCCCGTGTTGGGGGATGGGAGGAGAGGTCAGAAGCCCTGCAGCATGTCATGGGATGATCCACGTTCATGTCAAATAATCCATGTTTTTAAGACGCATCTGTTGTACGTCTGCATGGATATGTGGCCCTCCCACTCCAACCCATCCAGACAGGCCTGGTGCTGCCGCTAATCCCTGACTGCATCCACCAGACCAGCCCACAGCCCCCAGCCCCCTACCTCTCCAACCACGCCATCTGGCTCCGCCCCTCTAACTCCACCTCTGGAGAGGAACGAGATGCGAGTGTAAATCTAACAGGTCGACTCGCTCGGTGTGGTTACGTCTACTTTCAAAGTTTGATTTCAGTCGAACTAAAGCAGTAATCAGTCTTTTTACAATAATGTAAATTGCGTTAGTCTGGTTAACGTGTTAGTCTGGTTTTTGTGAAGTCAGACTAACAGACCTAGATATTGCATTTATAGCTTGGCTTTGCCAGCATGTATACAAATTAATCACACTACATTTGGCCTACAATTGACAATACCATTTCAATATAGCTTGTGTTCTTTTTTTTAACATCGTTGTTGTTTAACACGTGAGCATACAGCTTCGTTGTAGCTGCTAAAAAGTCAATGAAGTGAACATACTGAGTTTTACTCTTTCACAATGCATTCTGGGAATTTGTAGCGAGCATGTACACTGGGATGACATTGACAGTAGGACAGCCCTTGCTAAAGCTAACTCGCTAACAAAAAACAGGGATCAATTCTCACTATTAATTAGTTGCTTATTGGCACCTATTTTTAACATCTTGTCTGTTTATTAGTACTTATAAAGCACACATTCTGCATGACCATATTCTACATCCCTAATCCTACCCAATACCTAAACTTAACAACTACCTTACTAACTATTAATAAGCAGCAAATTAGGAGTTTGAGAGAAAAGTTGTAGTTAATGGTTTGGTATATAACAATACCAAGGATATTTTTTCCAGTTAATGAGCATTAAAAACAATGACAGCCAATCAGAATCCAGCTGACTTTAAAGAGCTTGAGCAGATGACAAGTGCAGCATGTGCTTATAATCAACAAAATGTTATCATGCTTTTGTGTGGAGGCTAATATAGTTATCGTTATAGTTATCTTTATGGTTATCGGTCTTGGTGTGAAGGGCCTTTAACACTTGCCACTAACACACAGACATGCATTAGTTTTAATATACAAGAACATACACTTTTCAGCCTGTACTCGCACAACTAAAAGTTTATGGCTGGAGATGTAAGCCTGGCGTTAGCACATGCAGTTAACACATGATTCTTTTTCCCCCCAGAATTGGAGGGAGAAAAGATGTCTTTTCCAGAGGATTAGTATGAAGTTGTATAAAGTGCTAAAAGTGTTGTCATGTACCTATCTAGGGTCAGGAGTGAGAACATGGTGTGAATAAACTCGTCTCTGTAGGAAACACATCAATTAAATGATTCTATTCCTCATTTGAAGATGCCCTGCTTCAGTGGCCTGTTTTTGATTCCATGAAAGCTGATAATTGTGACCTGGTCAGGTAGGGATTATGGGCAACATTTTAGTAGATGTACTCTCAGATATCAGACGAGCATCAAGAATGTTTCCAGATTTAGTTTGAACATTCAAGGTGTGGCTGAAAATCTCTCCCTCCCTCCATCTTGTGTGTAACGTAACTCAACTCTTATAAATGCTGCCCGCTGTCATGAGAGAGGACTGTAATGGAGCTTTAGCATCTCTGTCATTTCATTAGTGCTGTTTGCTAAGACAAACATCACTATTTCTGTTGCTCATATTTGAGGTTAGGGATTTGAGTAAACCTCTTACGCTCTGTATTACATTTACATTTAACATTTAGCAGACGCTTTTAATCCAAAGCGCATTAAAACTGCATAAATTGTCTGGCACAATTTCTGCCACCTCAGATTTTATATAGAGGAGGTTTGCTATTCCTTTCTTGATTTTTATTCATTTTTTTCATCTGAAAGATGATAAAACAGGGTCGTTTATATTTGGAGGATGTACCTGACCCATATCTAGGGATCAGAATATCTTGAGGGTGGGACCTTTTGACCTGGATAGTTTAGCATATATAAATCTGTTTGTTTCTTGTTGCGTTTTCTTCAATAACATTTCAACATTTCATCTCATAATGATATGCTCTCTCTTTCTCCCTCAGCGATCCTACACACTCATCCTGGAAGCCTGGGACTGGGATAACTCCACTCAGAATAGTGAGTATTCCTCTGTAACCTCTATATGATTTACTGCCGCAGGCTGCTGTAGCCTTTCTGGGTTGGGTTTGATGCTCATAATGGCTGTTGAGCGTTGTTAGTCTATAGTTTTGTGCTTTAGAGAATGACTTCATATGTGGAGATACTTGAGGATGAGATAAAAGCGTTAAAGCTGCCCTGCTGACGTGTTGTAATTTTAGCGTGGGGGAATTCGTTGGGGCGTGTCAGGGTTTTATTGGGCACGCATGGGGTTATTCAAGGATTTTGTTGTGGGCGTTAAGTGTAAAAGTTGTCGGTTTTCATGTAGGTACTGATACAGAGGGTTGGAGGTATGCACTGAGTTTGATATTTCTAACCGCACTAAGCAGGGGCTCATCATTTTTGACCGATATATTGAGATGATGTGTTGCTAACCCAAGAATCATTACCTGAGCTTCCAAGTCCACCAAGATTTCCCAAAAAACCTGATCATCTGAAGACCTCTAATGGATTGTAGAGCCGTTGGGTGAAATGTCCCGAGGATCTTGAATATTGAGTCATACACATAAATTACAGATATGAGTTATTGCCACATAGTCCGCAAGCATGATAATGTTCGATTGTTTGGATTAGTGTGGTTTGTAAGACCGATCTGTTGATCAGAGTCATAAGAAAGCAGAACTGCAATTATTTTTAGTTCCTACAGGCCCAAATGTGTTAAATGCATTCATATTTTTCCATACTTTAGTGAAAATCTCAAGTGAATATGAGATCTTTGGCTGTAATCCCCTAACCCTGGTTCTTGGGGCTTCCATCATGTAAGGATCTTGGGGAAACAACATTGGCACTATAATTCCACAACTGTATCCTGTTTTCTCCCGCCACCTTTGTCTGGCTTGAGGAATTGTCGGTAGGAAAGGGTCAGGCGGAGGAATTCGACATATGCAAAAGAAAGGTGAATGCTGGTAAAACGGCAGAGACAGAGGGGGAGCCTGGCTTTGATCTGCGGATGTGATCTGTAGAATCACTGTATATCCCAGCGTCTGTAAAACTCCAAATGCAAACACTCTCTCTGCTTGAAGTGATTATGTCCTGTTTTTCGTTTTCATCTTTGCATGCACTTCAGCCTGAAACAGTGGCCCAGAGGATGGTTGTTTGACTCACTGCAGTGAGTCAAGCATCTTGTAGGCCTCTTCTCCATGGAGTTTGCTCGTTAGGAGTACGTTGAGCGTGACTTCAGAGAGACGCAATGCAGGTGTCTAGTTTTGTTTAATCAGTGCTTGAGCTATACTGACGAGACTGACTAAAATTGTTTTTGTGTTGTGTGTGTGTGTGTGTGTGATTTGTTTTTAGTTTTCGTTAATTTGTTTTTGTTTTGTTTGGTGTTTTCAATTTTTGTTTTTTGTTTTTTTTTATTAGGGATGCGCAGAAATTTCGGCCACCGAAAATTATTGGCCGAAAATGGCATTTTCGGTTTTTGGCCGAAAGAGAAAAACGGCTGAAAATATATGGCGTGGTAAAATGACGCAACCCTCTCGTTCACTGATATGCTACCCACTATGTTCTGCTCACATGCTCTGATAATAACAGCTTTGTAGGACTATACATCGAGTAATCAGTGAAAAAAAAATAAATAAATAAAATAAAAAAAAAAGTTATATCTGATTCTGTTGCATAGAACCGAATAAAAGTAATATATTTATTATTAATATATTTTCTGTCCAATTTTATTGTTACTTTCAATAAAAATGTGGTTATTTTATTGGCTTGTGTTTTTTAAATTCAGTATGATTAAATTGAGTTCAATTAAAAAGTTTTACAAATTACTTTATATCATTTAATAAAATAAATAATTCTTTTAAAGCATTTTCTGTTTTGGTTTCGTTTTTCGGCCAAGTGCATCCAGAATTCGGTTTCGGTTCAGAATTTTTTTTTATTAGGTCTATTTCTTTTTTGTTATATGATGGTCACATAAAAACTTGGATACCTGCTTGCATCATTTTTTATTTAATGCTATTCAATTTTAAGTATAAATTTCAATCTTTAACTATAAAAGCCCATCATAAAGATACACATTATTGTTTTTAAAGCTAATATTTTTAAAACTAATCTGTGGTTTGGTTTCTACCACCCCAAATGTTATTGTACTTGTGTGCAACAGCAGCGTCAGCGGGGATTTTGAGATGAAATATGAGAAATGAATTTCTCATTTGCCTCATTTCCGGTCAGAATGTAATTTTATGAAATTATTAAAAACATTTGAAAATGATTTAGTTGTTTATTTAGGATACATAAAATTCTTAGAAATTAGTGAAATTGAGTTTAAAAATGACTTTACAAGTTTTCACCAGACCATCTGTAAGCTCTAGTGACCATTGATTAGAAATGCTTGAAATTGACGAGCTCTCTTTGATGATCTGGAGCACTTTCAATGACTTGGCAGAGCTCTGTTTTAGACAGTGGCTTCATTTATCACACGAGCCCATAGTACAGAGGCGTGCCAGACATTAATGATCTTGTCATAGAGAGAGAATGCTGCCAAGGTCTGTCTGATGCGACTATCTGCAGTCTGTACTCACGCAAGGCTTGGCAACAAAAGCACCAGTACATCCTCCTCTCTCCAATGCCGTTTGATACTACTTGTTTAGTATGCAGTGTGAACGCTCAGAGCTGCCGCACCTCTTTTCTTAAACCGGACACGTCCCAACGCCGCCTCGTCTGTCTGTCAGAAACCCAAGGGCAAAAAATATGCCTCTCACTCTTTCGCTGGGGCGAACAAAGTTTAGCCTGCACGATCCGTCAGGTCCTCTTGGGATTCTAGTCGAACTGATAGAATTAGCCGACATGCATTTTTTATAGATGCTTTAAATAATTCCGTTGCATCTGTCAGAACGGTTCGTATGTGTGCATGGTAGGGCCGTGCAGGCCGCAGGAAAAGTCCTGTAGCATTGTTTTTACTCTGCAGGAAGGGCTCTGGACTGCCCAGTGTTTAGACATTGGGCAGAACGGGCCGGCAAAAGCGCGCTCCATTGTTCTTTATCTGGAAGCGCCAGGGCTATTTCTGTTTTTGTTGCTTAATTCGGTCGACATTGTCAGGGGACGGAGAGGAAGGTATGTGTATGTGCTCCCCGCATGTGTGTTTGCAAGAGGAGAAAGACGCGGACGCGCTCTGCACATTGGGACAGAGGAAATCGCAGGCCCCCCGTTTCCACCATGATTGTTTGCCGTCTCCGATCCCACTGCGATAAAGATTGCTTTCTTTGCAGAGAGGCTGGGAAAGCTTGGGAAAATGGAGCTCTTAATGTGAACGCTAACCACTCTTGCTGTCGTGTCGAGGGTCCGTGTCCTGGTGGACAGTTTGCTTGATTAGGACTAGGGTGGGATCCAGGTCCTTCAAGGACAGAGCTGAAAGTGGCCGGCTATGGAGACCGGTGGCTTCCTCTGCCTGCCGCTCTTGCCCAGATCTCCCTGGTAACAGCAGTCAAACTCGCACCCCTCCCTCTGGCCAGACATCAAGGTTTTTTTTTATTTTTTTTTTATTTTTTTTTATTTTTTTTTATAGAAGAACTAGATTTTGACTGCATCTCACTAGAAATGTAAACGGTGCTTGCTTGTGTAAGTCATTGCTCTGATGCTAAGGTGTTCAGAGTGATTTTAGGACATTTCAATGCTGTTGCTAGGGTGTTCTGGATGGTTGCTTGATGGTTACTGGTCCAACCCTAACTCTCTATAGTATTCTGGTCCTTTTTGCCCATTTTCTTGCCTGCTGACTGAAAATCATAAGTCTGATCACTTAGAAAAGCAATATCACGCCTCTCCTCACTCCACAAAGTTTAACTCTTAAGTTAAGGGATTTGTTCAAATGAATATGAGCTGTAATAATCACTTTATAAAGTACTTGATTTTGGATGGTTAACAGAGAGCCGATTGAAAACCGGCTCTCTGTTAACCATTGATTGTTTTGTCAGTGGTGTCGTTCATGTGTGAGTGTCTTTGTTGTGCGGTGATTTGTCTGAATGGATTTGTTAGGGAGGAAATTGGTAGGGACAGGATAGTCTGAGTCACTAGTGAGTTTATAGCTTTAAATCAGGTTCTGTCCTGTCTCTTGTCTTACAGCTGATCTACGCACCCATTTGTTATCACATTGTACTGGTTGTGTGAATGTATTTTAGCTCCGTTTTAGACATTTGAATTAATGGAATGAGTAAGTTGCATTTTAGAAATTGTATTTCTCAATTTGTATATTTGAGTTCTTGAAGTGTTTATTATATGTAATTATGATGTTTTTAAAATATCAAATCTAGTAATTAAAGATCTTAAGTAATTAAATAGCCACTTGTTGGACTGCAAGTTGACCATCTCTAACCGTGTTGTTGCAATATATAGTATTTCGTTCAGACAAAGTACATGATTTATGTGTCTATTTCTCTTTTTCAGCTGGCGAGGAGAATTTGATCGAGCGACACACTCATGCCAGCATGTTGAATCCCGGAGACCACTGGCAGTCTATCCGGCACCCCGGCATCACGGCCCACATTGAGTACCGCATCCGGGTCAGGTGTGACGAGAACTACTATGGGAGTAAGTGCAACAAACAATGCAGGCCACGAGACGACTACTTTGGCCATTATCGCTGCGATCCATCAGGAAATATTGTATGTCTAGACGGCTGGATGGGAGAGGATTGCCGGACAGGTGAGTGATGCTGACCATCTGTATTTCGTACAGTAGTCAACAGGCTGAGTTTTAGTATGTGCTTTTTGTATTTATATTATTTACCTTTATTTTTATTTCAGTTTTATCAAGTTTTATCCAGTTTTATTTAAATTAACCAAACAATTTTAATTTTCTTAGTTAACAATAACAATATTGCACTAAAATCAGTTTTTTTTTTTTAAATGCTACAATTAAATTTAGGCATCATGATGTACAGTATAAAAAAATGAGATTAAGTTTGAGATTACATTTAATGGTTTAATGGTAATGATTTATCTGGCATCCTCAATATCTAGCTAAGCCACATTGCCCTTCATAAAGGATGAACTAGGGCTGGCTAATGTCTTGAAGGGTATAGAGAGAAACCCTGTTAAATCTTGCCCTTTACCACCCTGTAAAGAGACCTGCTGCTATCAGTGTTTTCACAGCCCTGTGATCTTTGCTCCTTTGCCTGAAGGTGAGATTGTGTTGTAAACGACACCTCTGCAGTCCTGGAGTCACACTTTCCATTAGCTCAATTAATCTGAGTGATGCTGGGGTTTTTGATGTCTTTAACTGACCACTGCAGGCAACCTAAATACCTCTGTTTTGATGCTGTGAGTGCGTATGTGTGTATATACCCCACTAAAGAAAGGCAGTAAATCACCAGCCACCATCCTAATGAGCAAGGGTACGAGTAGGTGGGCGTTACAGGGGCGGAAAGGGGCAAGCGTATATGTGTGTTCGGGCCATAAAGTTGTCTTCTGTCACAGCGAGCATGATGAATTTATCTTGTCGCTCTTGTAAGGCAACACAAACAAACAAGACTGACCTCTCCTCCCTCCCTCTCTCCCTCTCCTCTCTCAGCAATCTGCAAGCAGGGCTGTAATCTGATTCACGGAGGCTGTACGGTGCCTGGAGAATGCAAGTAAGTGTTTGAGCATCATTTCATGCTCGGTTGGCCGGGCTAATCTGGCTCCTTAATTTCAGCAGAGCCATATGTGCTCATGCTGATAAGGTCTTTTCATTTGTTTACCTTTCCATTAATTAATTAGTGCACTGAAGCCATTGTTTGTGCAAGCTGTTTTTGTTTAATATGCTTTTTTGATCACGCTATACTTTCTCTCAAGTGTTTAAAAGTTGTGATCGATTATCATTTGATGGGATACTTCAAGCCATCACGTTTACAGTTGCTCATACTTTGAGTTAGTTCACACAAAACTGAAAATTCTGTCATCAATTGCTCACTTTCATGTCGTCTTTAAACCCATAAGACTTTTAATCATATTCAAACCAGCGTGGTTTGTTCTTGAATGTCACACAACTGTGGTTGAGCACTTTGTGTTGATCGATATTTATATATGAATAAAAGTCTAAATTAAATCTGTTTATGATATAAAGCAGTCGTGTCTTTTCAGAAATTTGTATTAAACTGCTGGATTCATATTGATTAGTTTTACATTGTTTTTATGAACTTTTTGAAACGTCAATGTTTTTTCTGCATGGGTTTTCAATAGAGGGGCAGAAAATCTCACAGGTTTCATTAAAAATATCTTCATTTGTATTTCAAGGACGAACAAAAGTCTTATGGGTTCAAAAGGGTGAGTAATTAATGAAACTTTAGTTTTTGGGTGAAATAATTCCTGTTACACTAAGTGATCCAATGCACAGTTGTATGTAAATGTATGAAAACTTTCGGAACACTTTAGCAACCTCTCATAGCACCCTTGCCACACACATGGTGTGTTTTGTAAGGGTAAACTCTACGTTTTTGTTATAAACTGTTAAAACCTAGTTTGAACTGGATTTTTTGGAAAGTTGCCCAAAGCAGTAACCCAACATACCTTGTGTTTTGGACATTATCATCATATGTTAATTGTCAAATGTTGGGATTTTGCTCTTACTGTCACAGGAAATTCTGATGCTTCCTGTGTTGGAGCACAGCGTGAAATCCACCTCATCATCCCACATCGCATTCTCCTCTCTGTCCTTTCCTGTAGCTTAGCTCTGCCTTCTTCCTTTGCCACAGGAAGCGCTCTTAGTCTTTGGCATGAGGAAAGCCTTTTTGCTCATGCTACCTTCAACCCTCACTGTGTCTAAGGGCAGGGAATGAGTAGATCCAGAGGTGTCTAAACCAGGAAGTCACTCTAGACGATGATGACATACTGGAATCTTTTGACAACAAATCATTCAGACACTTAAGGACGCTTCAGTTTTCCAGTCCTTACTACTGCTGAGCACAGATACCTGCCCTCATTCTTCTGCCCTCCTTTGATTTAAGAAGGACATGGGTATTTTCTGCCTCAGGCATCAGAAAGGCTAAGAGTAGCGTCTCAGGGGATGCTGGGGCCAAAAACATGCTTGAGTACATCATGTACCCAAGTTTCTCTATGGCCTGGAAGAAAGAGTTTCTGGAACTGGGGCTAGGAAACAGGGGCCAATATGTTATTTCAGAGTTTGAGTATTTGGGAAGTTCTGAGTATTGGGGAAGCCTCACTCCCCTGCAGGATGTGGTGACTCGCTTCCCTGCCGTCACTAGCTTGATAGTCCTTGGAAGGAAGAAGGTGGAGACTAGAGGATTGAGGTTGCCACAGACAGTTAACCAGTAGATGTATTAGTGGACTGAAAAATGTGTTGGGACATTTTTGCCAAAATGTGTAATATCAGTCTAGTAGACTTGTTATATTTTTTTGGTTTTGTTTGGTTTAGGTGGTATTTTGTTTTGTTTTTGCCCTATATCTTTTTTTTATATATATCCTAAGAACCAATTGATTGAAAGTAACTGTAAAGATCTAGCATACTTCATAGTTTACCACAAAAATGAACTTGTCATCATTTACTCACCTTCATGTCTTTCCAAACTTGTAGTTCTTCCTTCTACAGAACACAAAAGATTGAAGACTGTTTCAAAAGGCCACCCTTTCAAAAGTTTTTGCCTATACAGTTAAAGTCCAATATGTTTAGATCAGCATTTTTGGGTAAACTACCCCTTTAAGTGTATTAATCCTTTGTGGAGCCTCTGCAAACCCATGCTGGGAATCAAATGTTAAACAAAATGACACACAAATGCAGTTGTGATTTAAGTTTAAGGTGTTTTTATGGTAGTAATGGACATGTCCTGACACACAAAGTAAATGCAATGCAACTTTCTCTTCTCTGAGTTAGTTATGTTTGGCAGTGCTCGGCAGAGCTGAACGCCCCCATGCACAGGCAGGGTTCAGACTCTCCCCACACACTCTGCTGCCTACATTCTCTTTCATACAATACTAGTAAGGTTGTTACTGGGCAGTGCGAGGCTGTGTGCGCTCTGGTGTAAGTAATCCAGCCTCTGGCCTGCCCCTTGGGCACAGATCTGGGGGGCTATTTCAGAGACCTCATTGGAGATGTTAAAAGTGGATTTGGATCAAGGCCTCCATGCAGAGAATGTGCCAGGTGTGTATGCACTGGCCAAATCCACTTCGCCCACCTCCTCGAAGAGCACATTTGCCTTATTTAGTTAGTAAACACCATTGCTTTTCACCTTAAATGCTTTTTGAGTTGTTGTGAGCTGGGCATTGTGGTCCTGATTTATTATTTTTTTTATTTTTATTTTTTTTTTTTTTTATTGATGCATTGATATCACCTTTAGATAAATGGAGAAAAATCCAAATAATAGAACATTAAACTGATAACAATAACATTTAGTGCATTAGAGTCATTAACAACAAACAATCATTTATAGCATTTACTGTATAAACCTTGGGTAGTATTAATTTCTGCATGTTAATGTTAAATAATAATATTCATATTATTTAATGTTAAATATTAACATTTTTGATATTCAAACTGATGTATTGTTACATTTTTTTTACATGTATTAAGAACTTGAACAACATTAAATGTATAAATTAACCTGTATTTTATAGGTTTAAAGTTAATTTATAAACTAATGTCCATTAATTCATTTTAATTCAGTTTAGTTTAGTATGCTAATTAAATTCAATGTGAATATTTAAAAATGTATTATTTAACATGATTAATAAATGCTGTAAATGTTGTTAATTGTTAGTTCTTAATACCTATTGCACTAACTGATGTTAACAAATTAAACTCTTTTGTAAAGTGTAAACCTTGTTTTTTATGTATCATGCAAATATGAACTTTAATATATAACCGTTATTACTGGGAGTACCATATCAATCCTATGGTAAATTAATAAGATGATCATTCAGTGCTGTCTGTTTCTCAAAGTACTGTAGTATTACCATGGTACCACCACAGTACTTATTTGTAAGTCTAGTAAGTGTTAGGTCTGTGCCGTTTCTATCTCTTCAAGACACTGAGGTCGAGATATGCAGACAGCGTCTCTCCACTCGGCAGCTGGAGTTAGGCCATACCTCTTCTGCAGAAGAGCTGTCTGAAAATAGCCTGCTCAGAAATGACAAGACAGCTGGGTGAGGGGTGTGGTGGAGGACGGAGAGAGCGCACCACTGGCCTTGGAATAGCGGAGTGCAGCTATAAACCAATCATTAGTTAACCCCTCTCCAGCATTTCCTTCTGCACCCCCGGGCTGCAGCCGAATTGCCAGAGGGGGGGAGTACGTGTCTGCACGGTCGTGAAAGTGTTTTTAACCTTTGTCGCCCAAAATGTTGCCTTGTCCTAAAATTAGGTGTCAGCACAGCGATATGCAGCTGTATATTTGTTGCTGTCTGTCATTAAGATGTCATGGTGGTTCGGTCCTTTAAGTGTTTACACCATTATGTGATTTTCAGGTGCAACTACGGTTGGCAGGGCCAGTTCTGTGACGAGTGTCTGCCGTACCCAGGCTGCTTGCATGGGACCTGTGTTATGCCCTGGCAGTGCACTTGTGAGAAGAACTGGGGCGGCCTCCTTTGCGATAAAGGTAAGGGTCCTAAACACATCAAACATGCTGATACTGAAGATTTGACCTAGTTAGTTTTGGAAAAATCGAGGTCAACCTGGAATTGACCCATAAAATGGTCAGCAGTAGATCAAAATGAATACGTTAAGCTTGTGAACATCCAGCCGCTGAGGTGCCAGGGCAGCAAATTCATATCGTGGTGTTAAATAGAATTACAGCATCTTACACTGAGCTGGTTTGTTGGCTGCAATGTTAGCACAGGCTGTGCATCATGTGACAACACACGTACAAACACACACTCTGGATATTGGGGTTGTGATTGGAGTGGTGCTCCGATATCTGATCTGTTGATCAGCGTGCGTCCTGGAAGGTGGTTAGGAATGAGAAGCAGCTGAGAGGTGCCTACAGTTCTCTTTATTTATTTACCAGCTTTTATGTCCACGGCTTCGCCTTACAAGACCTGCTGGGGGCCCAGCAATAGTTTCTCCCAACTGTTGTCATTCAAAGAGCAAATGTTTGCAGGCTTAAAAAAATCTGAATATAGTGTTAGTATTGCTTTCCCCATGGCCTTAAGAAGTACCCCAGTTCATTGTTTTATGTGTCCTTACAGATCTGAACTACTGCGGCACGCACCATCCCTGCGTCAACAGCGGGACCTGCATGAACTCTGAACCGGATGAATATAACTGTGCCTGTCCTGAAGGCTACTCGGGCAAGAACTGTGAAATAGGTAAGAGATGGATGGAGATTCAGTAAATAAAAGAGCTACGTGGAACAATTAATTATATGATGTTGTGCAGATGGCTGGATAAATGGAAAATCTATGGATGTATGGATAAATGAATAGAAAAATGATGGATATGTGGATAGATGATTAAAAAAACTATGGATATATTATGGATGATGAATTGAAAAAATAGTGAATGTATGGCTGGGTGGATGAATAGAAAAAACGATGGATGGATGTTGGGTTGAATGGGTGGTGTTGGGGTAGATGGATTGATAAATGAATTGATTACTGAAAAAATGGATAGACTGATAAATGGGTGGATGAACTGATGTTGGGATGAATGGATAATAAATGGATAGATTGATAAATGGATTGAAGGATGGATGGATGGTTGCATGGATGGAAAAATGACAGATGGCCTGATAAATGGATGAACTAATAGATAAATGAATGCATGGATATTTGGATAGATTGATAAATGGATTGATCTATAAATTGATAAACGAATAGATAAATGGATAGATTGACTGATGGAAAAATGGATAGACTGATGATAAATGGGTGGGTGGGTGGATTGATGTTGGTATGGATGGATGGCTAAATTAATGGTTTGGTTGAATGATAAATGGATAGATGGATGAATAGATGGATGGATGGATGGATGGAAAAATGATAGATGGACTAATAAATAGATAAATGAGTGCATGGATAAATGAATAGATGGATGGATAAATGGATAGGTTAATAAATGGGTTGATTTAAAAATTGATAAATGGATAGATAAATGGAAAGATTGCTAAATAGATAATTAGAATATTGGATGGATTGATTGATTCGATGGATGGGTGGATGAATAGAAAAAACGATGGATGGATGTTGGGTTGAATGGGGATTCTATTCTATTCCATTTTATCATCTATAGCACAACTGTACATACCACTTATTTATCTCTCAATTTATTTTTTCAAATTTTTGTCTATTTATATTTACATGTGTAATTTTTTATTCTCATTATATTTTTGTCTGTGTGCTGTTGTTGTCTCTGTGTACTGGAAGTTTGACACAAAAACAAATTCCTTGTATGCACAAGCATACTTGGCAATAAAGCTCTTTCTGATTCTGATTCTAAATTGATAGATAAATGGAAAGATTGCTGAATAGATTATTAGATGGATAATTAGATTGATTGATCGAAGACTGGATGGATGAATAGAAAAAGGATGGATATATGGAGGGATGAATAGAAAAAATTATTGATTGATTGAATGGGTGGATGAATAGAAAAAATGATTGGATGTTGGGTTGAATGGATGGATGTATTGATTGATAAATGGAAGAGTGGATAGACAGATAGATTAATAAATGGATAGAAGGATGGATGGATGGTTGCATGGATGGAAAAATGATAGATGGCCTGATAAATGGATGAACTAATAGATGAATGAATGCATGGATAATTGGATAGATTGATAAATGGATTGATTTATAAATTGATAAATGGATAGATAAATAGATAGATTGATAAATATATAATTAGATGGAAAATTGGATTGATGGGTGGATGGATAGAGCAACAAAGTCAGGTAAAGCATTTTATCAGTGTCTTTTCTGTCTATATTTTTGATGCATTGTTGTGTTTTTGCAGCCGAACACGCATGTGTTTCCAACCCCTGTGCGAACGGAGGCACGTGTCACGAAGTCCCGACCGGATTTGAGTGCCAGTGTCCATCAGGCTGGGAGGGCCCCACTTGCGCTAAAGGTGCGTAGACGTTTCGTGCACCTTCCCGTCTGTCTTTTTCCAGACTCAATCTGTTCCGTCTGGAGACCTAGTTACAGACCTAGACACCCGTCCCCTCCCCAACATGTGTCCAGATGCTATGGCCAGTGTGCCGCTTGGCTGCTTGTCATGCTGGGATGTGTCAGGTATATGGCAGGGGAAGCCGGTCTTGGATCTTGGCAGCACAGCGGGGTCCCATTGCATGGCGAGCGTAGCTTGAGCTCTTACGGGTCCCGGATTAGAGTCTGGTGATACCATCACTGAGACGGGGGATTTGCATAATCTGTCTTCACTTTGAAACCAGCATTTGGCTTCACAAATTGAGAACGCAGTGTGTCATGGGCCGCCCTTCCTTCTCCACCCCTCCTGTTCCACAAAGCATTGCCACAGAGCTTGTATTTGATCAGTTGCAAATGTGTTTCTCACCTCCAGAATGCCCAGTGTTTTAAATTTTGGTATTTCTCACACTCCTCATCGCTCCCTCCACATCCTACCTCCTCGGTCTCATCCACCACACATATGGGGCTGTTTTTTCATCGTCATAGCAACAGCAGGGTCCCCTGCTGGAATTTGGATATTACCCCCCCCCCCCCCCCCCACCATTTCGCCCATAAAAGTTTTCCCCCCACCTCTTCCCTCTTCACTTGCCTGTCTGACCCTTTTACACACCCCGCTCCACCCCATTCACCACAATATATGTATAAGACTAAAGTGAGAAGAAAGGAGGGAGGAATTTCTCTTGTTTTTGTTTCCTCCTATTTTCTTCCAAATTTCAAATGGCTGCTGCTCAGTTCTTTGTGCCCGTATTAAAACTGTAATGATTTGTGCTCTAATAGCAGCTAATCTGGCGACCTGGATTATATCGAACTCTAATCGTGTTACTGTCTAGCATAAAGAAAAGGCTTTGCTCTTTCTGATGAGACACTGACACTCTCTCCTGCCATTTCTCCATAGCCATTTAACCACCATTATATATTATATTACATTATATTATATTATATTATATTTAGTGCTGTCAATCGAATAAAAAAAATTAAGTAATTAATTGCATAATCTTTCTAAAATTAGTTGTGATTAATCGCGATTAATCTCACCTAACATTAAAGTTTTTAAATATACTTTTATTTCAATAATTTCACATGCAATATTCAAATTAATGTTCAAGCAACATACAGTATAATTTTAAATATTTGTTTAGTGGCATCTTTATGACTGAAGGTGAGTGTCACTGATACCAATACTGATGTCTCTATGAAATTGACCATTGATTATAGCCATTCAACATTACAGTATAAATGAGTTATCAATTTTAACATTTATTAGACTTTAAAAAATAATTTAAAACGATCTTCACAATGTCATATTTAGCTACCTGTGTCCTTTAGCAAGTAGGAAATATACAGAAATTGAATAAAGTTATCAAACACTAAATTCTAAATTAAATATACAGTAGATGAATCCTTAAAGCTACAAATGGTATAGATTTCCTCTTTTTCTTTTGTTCTTTGATTAACAGACATCACAGCAGCTCGGTTATTAGGTTATCTGGCTGCTATTACCTTAAGAGCGCTTTAATATGGAATGATATACAGCACGTTGCCGCATTTGTGCGTGCATTTGAAGAGCACGTGTTACACACAGTATAAAGGCAGACTGGAGAGGAAAATTAGTTTTAACTGACATATGGCCTGACAACCTCTCATCTGACCGTAGTTCACTGATGTTATACTGAAGCTCTCTTGTGACCTGTACCATTTCCACGCTTGTTTGCATGCGCGAGGCCTGGCGAAGTGGTGCGCATCTGAAAACTCTCCCATTTGATTTGGTCATAAAGACGTTGCACATCTAAATAAACACAATTTTTGTCATGAAAAAAGAGCCCCCTACCCTAGCGCAGCCCTTGCGTTAACTGCGTCAAATATTTTTAATGCCGTTAAACTGGAAAAATTAATATCCAGATTTTGACAGCACTAATTTTTTATTATATATATATATCTATATATATATATCTCTATAATGCATCATTGCATCATTTCTTGAATAATGCAAAGCAGAAAACAAACACAGCTTCACATTATGTAGAGTAACAAGTTATTAAAAACAATATGTGAAAAATATGACTGGCTATGTGTGAAGCCATTATAAAATAGCCCAATACTCAATACTTGCACTCGTGTGACTGTTCATCATTTGAATTGTTTATTATTGCACCAGATTGGGACCTGCCTTGCCAACACAGGAAGCAATTCATCATCTAAATTGTTCACATTTATTGATATGGGAGTGCATGCTATAGTTTTCTGCTTGATGCATTTTCTTTTAAATTCTGGGAATATGCCGCAATATATAAACAATAAAGCAGACATGTTGACATTGCATTGTATATATTATAATGGCTTGCCCTACTTTGTATCATTTTTAATCAATGTAACTTATTCTTTCTCTAGTGTGTGTGTGTGTGTGGTGGGCGGTGAATAGCCTGCACACACATGCTGGGTGTAAAATTGGCCAGTTTGAATGTTTATATGCATGAAACTGAAAACATCCCATAATAATAATAATAATAATATCCCATAATATTATGGGATGTAACTCCTGTAATAGCTTTTTTTTATGCAAACTGTCTCTCAGCATGTTATTTTAAAGCACAATTTCAGGTGTGTTTTTCATATCTGCAGAACGTAACATGATTTTGTGTTGATGTTGCAGACATGGATGAATGTGCCTCCAGCCCGTGTGCGCAAGGCGGAACATGTATCGACCTGGAAAATGGCTTTGAGTGTGTCTGCCCTTCTCAATGGGTTGGGAAGACCTGTCAAATCGGTAAGATTGAGATCCTGCTGTATTGCAGTTGTGTTTTGAACTACAGCATTCAGTCACGTTTGAGTTTTTATTATACACCCTGTTCCTTGGACCATCCACTCATGCCACATTATTCATTTTTGCGTTGCCATTTGTTGAAAAATGTGAACCATTATGCATTTGAATGGTTGAATGTGGTGTGTTAGATATGAATTGCATGCACTTGACAAGCCTGCATGTGTTTTTAGGCAAAGCAAGAGTTGAAACAAGTGATTTGATTAGTCTGCATTAAGTACTTATAATAGTGGCAACCTGATCCTTGTTGACTGTACATAGATCCAGCTTTAAGGCTGGCCCTCCTTGCATATAAGACTAGATCAGATGGCATTGCAGGCACTACAGGAGTTTCCATCATCCTTTTGCTCACAATAGTGTGCAGTCTTCGTCAAGGGAAGTGATGAATGTGAAAGGAAGTGGATTGTGACCTGTAAACAAGCGTGGGGTAGGAACAGGAGTCGGGCTGCTCATCTTACGCTTCGAACCTTAGCCTCCAGCTTGGGTTTCACTCACAAGAACCAGGCCTGAGCATGATGGGGAGTCGTGTTTCCCGGAGGACAGGTGCGCAGGGGAGCAGATCGCACCTCACTAGGGGCCCCTGATGAATATTTAAACACCTAATAAGCATTTTTTTTTTCATGGCAAAGTCAAAAGAGTCATAGCCCCTCAACTGGCTGGTCACCTGCTGTAGGCTAATAGAGGAGAGATGAGCAGGAGGGGTGATTACAAGTGGACCCTTAGTTTACGATGCAAAAATTCCTTTTTTCTTGGTACTTTTTTGCTTTCCAGTAAAAATATTTCAACTTCCTTTTAAAACGAGATATATTTAAGAAGAACATTTTAGAAAATATTTATTTTATTTATCTTTGTTCATTTTATTTAAATTGTTTTCAGAGAATATTCTCCGAAACCTAAAACCTAAAATATGGTTTTTTTTGTGTGTATTTATACACTCATTTCAAAGGTTTGGGGTCAGTAAGATATTTAAGATATATTATATTTAGCAGGGATTCATTAAATTGATCAAAAGTATCAGTAAAGGCATTTACAAAATATTTATATTTTAAATAAATGCTGTTCTTTTGAACTTTCTATTCGTCAAAGAAGCTGTGAAAAAAATGTATCTTAGTTTCCAAAAAATATGTTTTCAACATAGATAAGAAATGTTTCTTGAGCAAATTAGAATGATTTCTGAAGGATCATGTGGCAATGAGGACTGGAATAATGCTGCTTTGCATCACAGGAATGCATTAGATTTTAAAATGTATTCCAAAGGAAACAGTTATTTTAAATTGTAATAATATTCCTTTTTTTTTTTTTTTTTTGATCAAATAAATGTAGCTTGGTGAGACTTCTTTGCAAAACATTATATTATTTTATATTATATATTATTATATTATATTATAAGGTCATTTAAGATATATCCTTTGAATACAAGTCTTAATGTCTTAATATAAAGTAAAATGATCTTGTGTTAAGGATGTTTAGATATTTTTATTAGAACAAGCCTGATAAAGGTGTTTTTTTTTATTTTATTTTTTTGTTTTTGTTTTTTTGCTGTGTAATGGTCATTGATCAGGACTGGCATCGCTGTGACTGTTAGAGTTTCAGGCCAGCAGACTGTTCAATGGGCTTAATGGTGGTGGGGTTACACAACAAGATCTCAGATTTCTCTGCCCCTCTCCTGCTACTCTACACTTCACATCTCCTCCTCTTCAATCTACCAATTGTCTACAAAATCTCCCAACTCTTTCTTTCCCTCACTTTCACAGATGCAAATGAATGTATGGGGAAGCCTTGTGTAAATGCTCACTCTTGCAAAAACATGATTGGTGGATATCACTGTGACTGCTTTCAAGGATGGGCCGGACAGAACTGTGACATCAGTCAGTATCTCCTCATGCTCCTCTCCTCTCTTTTCCTCCATCTTTAACAGCATACACTAAAGTGGTTCTCAGGGTTTCCTCTTTGGACACTTGATATCCTGTGGGGTTCTGCACACTGTATATTTTGTCTTAGGCTTCACCTGCTGTTGCATGCTGGGTTATTGGTTGTACCTCACATTAGTTTTGATTGCACTAACATTTCCATCTTCAGCGCACTTACCGAGCTCATCTAATTCGAGTTAATTGCACGTCTTCAGCTGTTACTAACTGCTGTCCTGATTTCCTCCACTTAGCCATTGATTAATTGCTTCATTTACTTTGCCCATGACTGCAGATCTCAATGGCTGCCATGGACAGTGCCAGAATGGAGCAACATGCAAGGTATAGCCTTTACAATTCCTGGTTTACTTTAGCATCTCAATTAATTGTGTTATTTATATTAAGTGTCATTTTATTTGTGTCTGAGCAGGAGCTGGTTCATGGAGGTTACCACTGTCAGTGTCCTCCAGGTTTTGTGGGCTTGCACTGTGAAGTATCAAGGAACAAATGTGCCAGCGGTCCTTGTCAAAACGGCGGCCGATGCCATGTCATTCTGGACAGCTTTGTTTGCGAATGCCCGCCAAACTATGCAGGGATGCTCTGTGAGGTGAAAATCTTTACTGTTTATAGTGTTAAAGACATTGCTATAGTGCAAAACCGCTTTTTTACAGTAAACTGTTTGTCAATATTGTTCAGCATGATGGCACGTTTTGTTTTTTGTTTTTGGTTTTGTTTTATGCCCAGATGTTTTTATTTTTCTGTTTTATTTTATGCCCAGATGAGTTTTGTTTTGTGCCCAGACGTTTTCATTTTTGTTTTGTTTTATGCTCAGAGGTTTTTATTTTTCAGTTTTATTTTATGACCAGATGTTTTGTTTTGTTTGGTTTTTATTTTTCAGTTTTATTTTATGCCCAGATGTTTTGTTTTGCTTTGTTGATTTTTTTTTTTTTTTTTTTTTTTTTTTTAATACCCAGATGTTTTTTGTTTTCTGCTCTTATTTTTTTTTTTTTTTTTTTGGCCTGTTTCCTTTTTTATTTTACAAATAGTTGGTAAAGCAGACAGGTGATTAAATTTTAGTCAGAATGCATCTGTTGGTTTATAAACATTTAATGGAAAGAATGGGGCTCAGTCTTGATTAATCGATGACATTTAGTACTACAGATGGTCACTTCTCCATTCATACTTTGTTCACAATCTTGTTCGGCACGGCTAAATTGGTCGGCACCCCCACCATTGCGTGTATGTATGTTTAAAGCCTTGGTGTAAGGCAGATCAAGACTGCTATTCTGCCACAGGTGCGCCAGGGTAACTAGAGTAGGGTTTGGGTGGAGGGCTGGATTATTTTTTTCTTCAAGTGGCCATTATTACTGGTCTGGAGCCAGTTTAAGTCTAGTGGCAGGCTAAAGATGGACTGCCATAGAGGTGCTGGAAGCTGGTCCTGAGCCAGTCTCAGCTTACTGTGCAGACTAAAAATAAGTTGTAGTGAATGAGGCAACTCTTCTCTCGCCCTCCTGGCCGCCTGCCCACAATCAGCCCGGGAAAGAGAAGAGCTTGATTTTCACGTTATATTCATGCCTGGCGTGCCATGAGCTCACATTAGACCATACCGTCTGCAGTCTCTTTGAGAAGTGAGACTATAATAGGGAAGCTTTTGATCTGGTAGAGCTGTTTTCAGTGCAGGTGCACAAGAGGCTAATGCTTTGGTCCAGTATTGATTGAGTTTGATTGAACTAAAAGTCATTACAATAAATCTGTGATGTACTACTTTTAGATGCAGTAAAATTCTCAAACAACTATATAAAATCTTCTAAGATCTGTTTGCTTTTAATGATAAGCTTCAGATTCACATTTTAAAATTATATGTTGACATGTTTTAACTACCAACACACCACTGTTTGAAACGCATCCAACTGGGTTTGTTCTTCGGATCCGGTACAGATGGATGATTATCTCTTACATCTGTCTGCTCTAGCAGTTTTATGTATCTTGATACAGTCTGGTTTGCAGACACTCCTCTTACATCACTGCCTGTGACTAAGTGCTTTGTGCAGGTGTTCAGCTTCCAGTATATACAGTACAATGTATATCCCTAATAAAATAAATTTAGCAGTCTTGGAGCTTGGGAGAACAGCGCATAGTACGAACTAACACCTTACATGGCCGCTGGCATGATGTGTACTTTAGAGAGGTTGTTTACATTCCAACAAATGTTCATCTCTGTAGAAATGCATTTCTGAGAAAAATGGGAAGTTGGGACATTGAGGGGGTCATAGAGAGCTGTAGAAACCTACATTAATCAGTAAACATTATCAGAACAGGTGTTTGTAGTGAGTTTTTCTTATATTATATTATATTACATTATTCAAACGTTTTGGGTATCTTATGCTAACCAAGGCACAGCACAGTAAAAAACACAGTAAAAGTGTAATATTGTGAAGTGTTGATTTAAAATAACTTTTTTTAATCTTAAAAGTGTTCATTAAAAATATTGTATTTGGCTGTCAGTTTAACACATTCATTTACAAAAATTAATTATATAAAAAAATGAATGCATTTAATAATGCCAATGACCCATAGAGAATTTGACACAGCATCCTAAAAATGTGGCACCCATGGCAAGAGACATGATGCAATGGATAAAGACATCCGTCTGCTTGTGTCCTAGACCGTAGTTAACAAATAGCGCAGACAGAACATGTGAACGTGTCCTAAGTCTACCTCAGACAGATTGTCAAACTCAATTGCAAAATGATAGATTGCTGTGGACTGAAGACCAGTGATTGATTTATGGTTAAAAAAAAAAGCCTCTTCTAAAGCCACTTTTGTATAATGTAATGTAATGTAATGTAATAGAATATAATGTGTGCGTGTGTGTGTGTGTGTTAATTGTTTTATTATTCATAGTAATAATTATTGATTTAACAATGTTATAATTAAGCTCATATTAAATAATTACATAGTATATTTGAAAATTCATTGGTCATAACAGTGGGCCATTTAAAGAGAAATATTATTTAAAAAAAAAAAAAAAATATATATATATATATATATATATATATATGTATATATATATATGTATATATATATATGTGTATATATATATATGTATATATATATATATGTTAATATTAAATATGTTAACATATTAAAAGAATATAGTAAGAATTATGAGTTTATATGTGAATTAGAAATTAATTTCTAAGAATATTTACCAGAACAAGGCCAAGTAGAGGTAGAAGGAGAACTAGATGTGCAAAAGTGTTCCTCGTCCCAGTTGAATATGCTCGGTAAGAGCGGAAGGATGTCTAAATTTAGCTGGACAGTTTGTTTTGATTGGTCTCTTGTGTGAGTATAATGGTGCTGTCTCCTTTAGCTGTAGGCTTATGGGAGCCTTCCACAGCTTACCTGACTGTTTATCACTATAGTTTAAGAAGACTGGTCTAACTCAAGCTCCCCGTCTCATTTGAAGGTGGAGAGTCTGTCTCACCCAAACCCCTGTGAGCCGAACCCCTGTCAGAACAAGGCTTCGTGCTACAGCCTGCCAGGTGACTTCTACTGCGCCTGTCCTGAAGACTATGAGGGCAAAACCTGTGAAAACCACAAGGACCACTGCAAGACAACCCCTTGCCAAGGTACTGCCCTTCCTGTTCTGCTGCCGACCGAGATGCAATAGCCAAAGATGACCTGCTTTTGCACAATAGCGCACAATAGTTAACAGCCATCTGATCTTATTCCCTCTGGTCTTGTTTTCTCATTCTCAGTGATTGACAGCTGTACGATTGCTGTGGCGAGTAACAGCTCAGATGGGGGTGTGAGACACATCAACTCTAATGTGTGTGGTCCTCGTGGCCGCTGTATCAGCCAACCGGGCGGCAACTTCACCTGCACCTGTGAGCTCGGCTTTACAGGAACCTACTGCCATGAGAGTGAGTCATGCTTACTGTTTAACCATTTTCCATTTTTTAATCTCATTCATGTGATGCCTGTTTGTCCTTGTTTGTTCGCTTATTCAATACTTTATTTTATCCTTACGTAATAGATGGGTAATTGACATGACATTTTAAGCAATTTCAGCAGATTCTTGTGCTGTAAATCTATTTTAAGCCAAACTTTTCCAGTTCTTTACAACCAGCATCCACCCTCAAAATTAAAAATTAAGACACATTTTAAAATCATTATTAGTTATAATAGTTCTTTTATTAGTAGTTGTAATTATTGATTTAATAATTTTATAAATAAATTTGCATTCATTAGTTACATAGTATATTTAATGTATTTGACATAGGTACCACAAGGTCAGTTAAACAGAAAATATTATATAAAAAAAATCGAATTTGATAAAGATGTGATTAAGAAAGACCTAAAAATTGTGCAGAATTGTTCTTCATAACATTTATTTAATTGCATTTTGTTTAAAAATTGGTTTATTTATATTTTTATATTAGATTTTACAATCCTGAAGTTCAGTTTGGTCTTTTGAACCCCATTGTCTATGTACGTTTTTTTCCTAAAATCTGGGCATTTTTTATTGTCTACCCAGATGTAAACGACTGTGTGAGCAATCCATGTCGAAACGGAGGCACCTGCATTGATGGGATCAGCTCTTTTCAATGCTTCTGTCCGGACGGCTGGGAGGGTGACCTCTGCGACCTCAGTAAGTGTTTGTCTTCATCTTTCTCATCATCTTCATCCTCTTTACATTCAGTATCTTACCTTTCTCACTTGTATTTCTGCGCTCAGATGTGAACGAGTGCAGTCGGAGCCCCTGTAAGAATGGTGGCCTCTGTGTTGACCTGGTCAATGACTTCTACTGTGAATGTGCCAATGGCTGGAAAGGAAAGACCTGTCATTCACGTGAGTTACCTCTCCTTGTTTTATGTCAAAGTACTCCCTATTTTACTATTATGTAGTTTAACTGCATATGTTAACTGACTGGTAATATTTTGAGTCATTGTTTGTGACTTTAGGTGAAAGTCAATGTGATGCCACCACATGCAGTAATGGAGGGACCTGCTATGACCATGGAGACGCTTTCCGCTGCGCCTGCCCTTCTGGATGGGGAGGAAGTACATGCAACACAGGTGAGTGGACCTCTGTCAAAGCCCAGTTTTCATATTCACTTTATTCAGAGTAGGGTTTCTTAGATTTTTGAACCAAAAATGCCTTTCATAAGCCCAAACTATTCATAGACTCCCATCACTTGCATGAAAAATTGCAGATTATATAATCAAATCAGTCCCTCTCAACACACTGTCAGCTTTGCATTCCTGCATTCTCCCGCACTTTATACATACTGTATAGTCCGTTTTATATTGTATTGTGGTTGCTGATTTAATTTATATAAATGGTCCTTCATTCTTTCTATATTTTTTAAATACTTTTTTTATATATTTATATATTTATATTATTATTAGGGCTGTCAAAGTTAACACGTTAATAACGCATTAACGCAAATTCATTTTTACGGCACTAATTTTATTAACGCAATTAACGCAGCGTGTATTTTCTGTTTGACCCGTGGCCTAACCCGTAGTTGGAGAAATGGAGATACACAGTATTGCCAACTTAGCGACATTGCAGACCCCTTTAGTGACTTTTTTTCCCTTCAAAAAAAGTGGCCAAACCTTATCTAGTTTCTGAGACTCGCCGGTACGCCGGTTCATAGAGCATAGTCAACATAGAGCATAGTCTTCATGCTCTATGTTGACTATGGTTTAAATAATAATAAACATACATTTGCATAAAGCATCCATATTTGTCCATGCCCATGTTGATTAGAGTATTAAAAACTTAAAGTATTAATTTAAGGTACATTTAGAACAAATAAAAATGTGTGATTTAAGTTGCAATTAATCAAGAGTTAAGTCATGACAATCATGCGATTTAAATATTTTAATTGATTGACAGCCCTAATTATTATTGCTTCTTAATTTGGTTCAGAGATTGAAAACATTTAAAAACATTTTTTAAACAATCTTTTTTTAAATGCCTATACAGAAAATTAATCCAAAATATTTTTCCAAATAATTAAATTATACATACATTGAGTAAAATGCATGCACAAAATACATATATTAATTGTGTGTTTATGTGTGTGTGTGTGTGTGCATGTGTGTGTGCATAAATATCAGTCCTCAAACACTTTTTAGTAAACATCTAATATAATTAGTATTATACTTATTTTCAGTTTTATATTGTATCATGGTTGCTTTTTTGATTTCAGAATGTATATAAAAGTACACAGTCATTCTTCTATCTTTATCATTTTTGCTTCAGATTCATTTCGGAGCTGATTCATTTGATTCAAGGCTTGAAACCTTAAGAATGTAATTTTAGTTGTAAATGAAATTTGTTTTTAAATGTCTATACAGAAAATGAATGCAAAATAATTAGTTTTTTTATTTAGTACATATTCTGACATTTTCTTCACACCCTAGCTGTTAGCCCTTGGGCGACCCTAATTTGAGATATACTATTCTACAGAATTGCTCACTTTCTGTAACTTTTCCATTTCGTCTTTCTACTTCAGCAAAGAACAGCACTTGCGCGTCCAGCCCCTGCCTGAACGGAGGAACTTGCGTGGGTGGTGGTGACGCGTTCACCTGCATCTGTAAAGACGGCTGGGAGGGGCCCACCTGCGTTCAGAGTGAGTGAATTCCCCATTCACAATTTAGCTGCCAGTGCATGTCTGCATACCACTGAAAGCAAAAGTGTTAAATTACATACAATCGATGCGCAAATGTCTCGCACTGACTCCCTCTTCCTCTCTTTTGATTCCTCGCAGACATCAACGACTGCAACCCTCACCCCTGGTAAGAAGACCTATGTGGCTCTGCAGTTGTTCCCCTACTTATTTAGTCTATTCTGCCCCGGGACGTCGGTAGATCTGTTGTGCCCTCTGTTTGGGCTGACCCTCCCCTTCCCTGTAAAACATAGACGGCTAGGAATAACCCTTCTAACGTGGCTTTCTGCCCTCTTCCACCCTGTTGTTCCTGCCCCGCTAACCCCCATTCTCTGCGAGCGGATGCACAGAGGGGAGGGGTTCGAGGGAGGACGCTGGTTGTAAAGACTGGAGAAGATGTCCCTAAATCACCCCTAAATCCGACAGCTCAGGAGACCCCGGGCTGGTTTTAATGGGGACCACAATAGAGCCGATGGCCCTAAAAGAGCACCCCCAGCGGTGAGGGGAGGAGGGGATAGACAGGCTCTTTTTCTCCCAGCCTGCTCTGTCCTCCTGCCTTTCTTCATCGCTGACCTGGGAGCAAGGGATTTGGGAGGTGGGGTGGGAGTAGGGGGTGGGGATCCCAGCAAGGAGCCACTGTGGGGATTTGCATCTGAAAGGTGCCGCTGTCCCGCATTCCACTTCGTCCATCTCTCTTTCACTCTTCTTTTCCCCCTTTTTCCTGCTTTTCCTCTTCTATGCATGTATATTGGAAGTATTATGTCAATCACTGGGGCGAAGGTGTTTCTTTGGGCCGATAACCTCATTGTCCTCGCGTCTCCTTGCAGCTACAATGGAGGAATCTGCGTGGACGGGGTGAACTGGTTCCGCTGTGAATGCGCCCCTGGATTCGCTGGACCCGACTGTCGTATCAGTGAGTATCTTGAGGAGGAAAGAATAGGGATGTATAGAAAGAGGGTGTTGGTGGATTACCGAGCATCCCGTGCCCTTTGACCTCCTCGGGGGTCAAAGGTTAGCCATGGCTCACAAAAAGACAGAGGAGATTAATTATTCAACCAGTGGAAAAATTCCTCTCCTTGTGTCTCTTGTGTCCATTGATGGCTCTGACTTACTCTTTAAGGATTCCATGCATTTCCCCGGCCTCATTTTCTGAAGTGCAGCCATGGGAACGCCATCAATCCTGACACTTTATGTATTGATTTCAAATCACAGTTTTAGCTTTCCTAACCGTGTGACATTTCTGCCCTAGGCAGTAGGTGTATTGATGTGAATGCATGTTCTCTTTGCTTCACCAGATATTGATGAGTGCCAGTCATCACCCTGCGCCTATGGTGCCACCTGTGTGGATGAGATCAATGGCTTCCGATGTGTCTGCCCACTCGGTCGCACCGGACCTCAATGCCAAGAGTGTAAGAGTTATTGTTTAATCATTAAAACATCTCTTTTTATCCCTCAGCTTGCTGATATTGAGAAATGGATCTTAAAGACCGCTTGAAATCATGTGCTTTCCTATTTCACTGGTAAAGCCTCAAAAATAGCCAGAATGGTTTATTTACTTCACAGCCATCAACATAATTTCTGCTTGTTAATCGGAAGCAGGTGGGACATTCTGTCTCTAGAGTGTTTGATTGGACAAAAATCTCTCTAGTGCAGGATGTCATAAATATTTTTTGTATGTTTTCCTGGAAATGAAACACTGTACATTTTAAGTCTCTTATTCTCACCAAAGCTGCTTATATTTGATTAAAAAAAAATACAGTAAAATAGTAATATTGTGAAATATTTGGTAACACTTTAGTATAGGGACCAATTCTCACTATTAACTAGTTGCTTATTAGCATGCATATTATTAACATATTGGCTGTTTATTAGTGCTTATAAAGCACATATTCTGCATGACCATATTCTACATCCCTAATCCTACCCAATACCTAAACTTAACAACTTCCTTACTTACTACTAATAAGCAGCAAATTAGGAGGTTATTGAGGCTGAATTTTAAGCAGCCATTACTTTAATATCACAAGATCCTTCAGAAATCATTATAATATGGTGATTTGGCACACTGGCATATAGATGAGCTAAAAGCTAATAGATGTGGATCTAAAGCTACAAAATGGGTAATATGGTTCCCAAGGAGTGAACGACATGAAAAGCAGACGGCATCGTTCGTAGGAGCATTGACCTGGCATCATGTGACTTAGATCACTCCAGACAGGAAAGGGATCTGCTCCTAAATTAGAATTGGCCCTAGTCTTACGGTGTTGGTGTTTGTGTTGTGGCGCAGTCATTGGCATTGGGAAGACGTGTCACTATGCTGGACTTCAGTTCCCACATGGCAGCCGCTGGGAGGAAGAATGCAATACTTGTCAATGTGTCAACGGCAAAGTGGAGTGCACCAAGGTAAGTGTCTGAAGAAAATGTCAAAAACAAGACTTTTTTTTCTTTTTATTTATATAAATAAATGAATGTGTTCATGACACTTTCTCAGGTGGTGTGTGGCCGGTGGCCGTGCCTGCTGCCAGGGACGCCAGGGCGAGAGCTTCACTCCTGTCCAGGAGGTCGTGAATGCCTGGAGCACAACTTCCTGACATGCCTCTCTCCCCCTTGCCACCAATGGGGTTTTTGTTCAAGCCCTGAAGCCACCCCAACCCTCCAAACCAAATGTGAACCCAACTCAGTCTATCTGGACAAGAGCTGTGCTCGCATCACCCTTATGTTCAACAGGGACAAACTACCCACAGTAAGTATTCACCTTTTAATTTGGTGTTTTGTTCCGTTACACAAAAGCTCTGTGGTGGTACCATGGTACAATGATGCTATGTGGCATTGCCATAGTCTGTGAGATATGGTCAAAAAACATGGTAATACCACTTTGTCATTGTAAATGTATGTGTCCAGTTCATGACACATCATAATACCATAGTACTTTGGTATTGTAGTTGTCCAAATATGTCCAAAAATTCCAGAAAATATGATAGTACAAGAGTACCATGTCCACAAAGCAATGGTGGTAATGTGGTACTTTGGTATTTCCAGTAATCTGTCTTTGTCCAAAAAATGTAATATCACCAGGCCACCATGTCCAAAAAAACATGGTAATGTTATATGGTACCGTACCTTTTTGATCCTTCTCCTAACGTAATTACGTTATGAGCCAGAATAGTGCTGTTTCTGAAATATTACACACTGTGCCTTCTAGGGAACGACAGTGGAGAACGTCTGCTCAGAGCTGAGGTATATGCCTGCCACGAGGAGCCTGGCCAAAGATCACACGCTGTTGGTTCTTTGTGACCTCTCCTACAAAAACCAGGATGCAGTAGAGGTGGCCATTGTAAGTACATTTTGAAGACCCTCGCTTTGTGCACCTTTCTATGCTCGCACATTTTAAATTAATGAATCCTTCGCACGCCTGTACCCTTCACACAGCAGTGTTGTGTGGGCCCCTAAGATCTATTATCAGTGGAATAGAAAGTCATGGGGGTCCTGGATACTCATCGCACAGATCTGTTAATGGATGCAAATTTGATTTCCTCACCGAGTCGAGCACAGTTTCATGAAAAATGCCCAGAGCAATGCCAACCGGCCTCCTCTTCAAACCAGCCCATTATGTTGTAATGAGATTCAGTTGACTGACCAGCAGCGGGCCGTACTGCATTGCAGCATTCCCTCCACCCACACGGAGAGCGCTGGAACCAGGCTTCAGCGCATCTCACACAGCCTTAGGATATACACTTTTGTCTTTAGACAATGAAATGCTGCACAACCAAATAATCTTGAAATAATCCTTGAAATGACAAAAAAATACTTGGGTAAGGATATGAAAATTAATGTCTTTGTGCTGCCAGGCAAGTTTTTTGTAATTTGAAGCCGTTTTCTGTGCTCAATGAAACATTTTGCCTTACGGAAGTTACTTACAAATAGTGGTTACCTACAAATGCATCCTTTATCCTCGATCATATTACACTAAATCCCTGCAGTGTTGTAACAAGTCACTAACTGAAGGCCCATGTTTAACTGGCCTGACTCATTAAAATGGAACTTGTAGGCAGGAACTTTGAACAGCTACAGGTTTTTGCATGTTGAAAACAGAATAGAGTTGAAATGAATGAGTCAACTGCTTTTTAGATAAAGACTGCTCTCGTTTTAGTTATTTTATACTGAGCATATGGTCATAGAGTGATTACAGGTCTATTTTTGTTCTCGTACCAAAATATTAGTTTTTTGGAGTGTGTGCCACAATACTTGTATGATGTAAACAAATTTGAAACATTAGAGTTGTGGTGTGGTTTAACCATCTATTGCCCACTGGTTTAACCACAACTGAAAAATCAGAATGAAAAGTCTATTTTGATTTGTATTCTATCATTGTTTATCTTCTATCAGAAGATTTTTCAACAACAATGAAGAAAACATTACAGAAAACCAAACATTCAGGTTTACAAGACGTAAAATTGGATGTCGAAGATCATCAAATGCAGGATTGTCAAGTGTCATTGCAGCAATACCCCAAAACCTCTCACTTATAGTAAATAATTGTAACTTGTTCTTTGTAGGTGGTTTTTACTTTGAATCTTGGCATCATGTTTGGGATGCACTCTAATATATATTAAATCCCCATTATTTCTCCTGCAGTCGTTTCAGCAGGACGAACAGCCTAACCACAGTCAGATCCAGGAGGCAGCTAGAACCATTGTCAGCACGCTGTCCAAGCGGCACAACAGCACCGTCATGCTTGCCGTCATCGAGGTCAAAGTGGAGATGCCGGTCATGTCCCAGCCAGTGGGTGAGTAGAGCAGGGGCCAACTGGCCTCAAGGCTAAAGCCAGCAGGCTTCACCCCCCGACCGAGTGTCAATTCCCCGTCTCCACCAATTAGTGCGGCTTAAATGTCTTTGTGAGTCACAGGAGGAAGGGTACTGAGAGGATCCAGCAGTTGTGGGCACGAGGCCATAAACCTGTGTGACAGTCATATAACTCCTCCACAGTCATCTGTCACACCACAGCAATACATTAACGAGAATGATGGGACAAATGTAATGATTTTTATGTTAAGGCAGTTATAAATGGATTTGAAAAAAGGAATAGTATTTCAAACCTATAGGAATAAAAGCCGAATGATTTGCACTTTTTCTCCCTCTCACATTTCGATTCTGTAATGTTATGGCCAATATTATAAAAAAATATACTATTTTGTCTAATAATATATATTTTTTTTAAATAATTCTTGTCAATAGCTAATGCATGTTTAAGTGGTCTGATCTTAAAAATAATTAATGCATTTAATTTATGTAATTATTTTAAAGTGTTATATTTATTATGAATACAAAAGTGTGATATTATATTATTTTATATTATATTATATTATATTATATTATACACACTTTTTTTGTCTTAAATAATCTTTAAAAAATTATGGATTGAGTCTCCACAACTGAATATCTAATGCTGAACCATCGAAATATCTATTATTTCAATTCTGTTTTTTAGTTTAAGTTGTGGCCAAAATGATTATTTTTGTGTAATGTTATGCCCGATATTAAATATATATATATATATATATATATATATATATATATATATATATATATATATATATATATATATATATATATATATATATATATATATATATATATATATATATATATATATATATATATATATATATATATATATATACTATTTTGTCTAATTAAATAAAAAAACTTGCCAATAGCTGAGTGTTTGTGACTTTTCATCTTAAAAATAATTTATACATTTTGTACAATTTATATAATTATATAATTGTTTTATGGTGTTCATTGCTGTTTGTATTAGACACAATAGTGTTTACATATATTTATATTATATGAGATATACACTTCATTTTATGCTATTAATATATACACACTATTTTGTCTTGAATGGAATCGAAAAATTGGTGGAAGGAGTGTCCACAACTAAATATCTATTATTTCAATTCTATTTTTTTAAAGTTGTGGCCAGAGATGATGATTATTTTTGTGTCATGTTATGGCCGATATTACAAAATATATACTCGTATATATAAAATATATAAATCGTGTCAATAGCAAACGATAGCGGTGGCACGATACATGTATTCGTACCGAACCTTCACGGTACAGACATCTCGGTTCGGTGCATAAGGCCTTACAACGAATACAGGCAATTCACCCTCAATCCAGAAGGGGCGCCCACAGCAATGCAACGCTGTTTGATAACCGCCAGCAGAAGAACAGCAAATGCCATGAGTTGCACACTTGAAAACAAAGCCCCCAGACAGTGACTATGTGCTGATTCTGAATGCGTCTCTCTCATAGACTGACAAAGGAGTATACTTTAAAGGCTTGCGCACTCAACTGTTTGCGAAATGGAGCTTTGAGCTCGTGTATCCTACCTCTCTCATTCGGCACAAATCCAAATATTCTATAATATTTCCATATTTGCGATGTATCTGAATGCGAAACTATTATTTATTATGTAAATGATAGGCTTTGTACTTCAGTCGCGTTCCAACTGTGACACAGAGGAGGGCGCGCTGATATTTGGTTCACTGTATTTTATTTTGATAAAGTACCAACTGTGCTGTCAAGTTAGCAATGCTGGAACCGATGTGTGTGTGTGTAACTGCGCGATCGCTTCAACTGTTTCCTTATACCAGCAGAATCAACTTTAAACACTTATTGTCTTATTAATAATGCATCACTGCATAAACGTCTGCTTTTATTTGTGTACACTCACAATGAAAACAAAAAAAGGAAACAAATAGTATGTCAAAAATGAACTGAAACTCAGCGTATATAGGCTACGCTACGTCACACAGTTTTTTTTCCCCCTTGATTATCTGTAAACTAAATCAAATATATTTCAATAATTTATTCCTTGTATGTATATATGTACTGCAGATTTTATATATATATATATATATATATATATATATATATATATATATGATATTTAGTATTTTCACATCTAGGTGGAAAAAATAGTAATTTGTACTACTATCTGTTCAAAATAAATGAAAAGAAACCGAGCATAGAAGATTTGATTTTTTTTTTTCCCCTGTTGTACCAAAATCGTATCGAACCGAGGTACGTACCGAACCGTGACATCTGTGTAGCGTGCCACCCCTAGCAAATGGGTGTTTAAATGATTTTGGATCTTATTTTATACAATTTATATAATTATGGAAGTGTTTTAGAGTGTTTATTGTTATTTGTATTAGACAAAATAGTGTTTACATTTATATTATATATACACACCATTTTATGTTATACATATACGCACTATTTTGTCAAAAAAAAAAATAAATAAAAAATTGGTGAAATGAGTGTCCACAATTAAATATCCAATGCTGGTCAATCAAAATATCCACTAATAACCATTACTGATAAATTAAGTGACTTACATCAGCCAATAACCAATATAGCTTTTATGTCACACATCCCTACTTTTTGTTCATTATTTTTGGCATGAATCCCAGATTTGCCATGTCTGACTCGACTCTCTTTTCCATACAGACTACCTTGTACCCGTGTTGTGCATCGTCTTGTGCATACTCTGGGTCTTCTGCGTCATCGTCTGCGTGTGGTGGACCCGTAAGCGGCGAAAAGAGCGCGAGAGGCGAGAGCGCGTGCCAGTGGAAGAGAGCGTCAACAACCAGTGGGAACCGCTGAGGCCCGTGACGCGGCCGCAGCACAAGGACAACCGGGATGTGCAGTACGAGCGCACCAAGCTCATGGGCTCCCCGGACCGGACCTGCACGAGCGGAGAGGACGAGGAGGAGATGGAGGAGGAAGAGCTGGAGCTGGTGGAAGAGTGGTGCGGGACGGAGGAGAGCAAGCGTCCCATCCAAAAGTACTGTAAACCTGCAGCGCGGACCAAGAATGGGCTGATCTGCACCACGCGGAGCAGCGGCAGCCGCAGCACCCCTTCCCTCAAAGCACCCTACTGGACAGGCTTCAGCCCAAAGGACAACAACTGTAAAAATGTCAATAATGCCACCACCGGCCAAGAGCACAAAGAACATTGCGTATGAGCTCCGACGAGCAGGACGAGGAGACCAAGGCCATCTCAGAAAGAGAGACTGAGCTTTTCCCATGTGTTATTTTTAGTTTTGACTTCTTTTGAGGCTGATAAAGTGGCAAATTTCTTTCGTTCCTTTTTTTATGTTCAGAGGAAGCAAATTCTATTTCTTTATAAGGAGGCGGTGAGAAGCCTTGCTTTGTGTTTGGAGAAAAAAAAACTGCTGGATTAGGAGCAGGACTAAGGAACTCGTGAGAGAAACCGTATAAAATGTTTTACGTTGTTGTTTACAAATGGTTGTGCTTTTGGTTTTGTTTGGAGTGGCCCAATTTCGGTGCAGACCACGTGCGGGGGGTGGGGGACGCTCCCCCTTCAACCGTTCATCTGTTCTCCTTCCACGCCTGCCTTACCGAGCTCGTCGTCCATGAGGAGGGCTACAGTGCCTATAAAGTGGCCTTGTTTTTTCTGTCCTTTCTGTCGTCTTGGCTGAACACTCTTTAAAAAAAAAACGGATTGCAGTATTTTGAGTCGGTCGCAAGTGCCTTCGGACAAGCCCCTCGGTTTCAGGGTCTCCTGACCCGATAGATCACGACAAAGAGGAGAGGCTGGTCTTAAGAGCAGCTCTCATATCACCATCAAGGTATTTGTTTCAACAAAGACAAGAGATCTGTAAATATGTGTATATAATAAAGGAGTCGCTGTGTATATTTGAATTTAGTAACTTAAGTCACTTTTTTTTATTATTATTATTGTTGTTGTTATTATAATTATGATTTAAATATTATGATTATTATTGTTTTTCTTTTTTCTTTTTTTTACACCATTCCTTTTATTTATGCCAGTTGATATGGCAGGTTTTGTAAGATGTATACAGCGTCCCACAGTCAGAACAAAAATATAATCAGAGATCATCCTATTATGTTGTTGGTTTTTTTCACTAGACACCTACACGATCGTGTGCTATATTGTGGCGTGTGTTCGCCTCCTTAAAGACCCCTATTCCCTTTCCAAACCTGCCCTTTCTTGCTGATCATAAAACCATGCTGCTTGTTTCTTGTAAAGATGAAGATGCTGAAATATCAAAATTATGATGTCCAACTGTTTTCTTCTTCTTTTCTGTTTGTTTGGTTGGATCAAAACTCCATGAAGGGAACAATTATGTTGTAAAGCATTTGTACTTGAGGTACCAGCTCAAAGAAATGGATTACCTCAGAAACGGCTGGCTATGATTTGATTTCTTCCATCATGATGTTAAATCTAAGATTTAGTTTTTTGCTTATGGGAAGATGACAAACATTTAAAACTGTTCCTGAGCAACTGGTTCACAATCAAGTGCAAGTAAACAAGTATAAATAAGCAAGTTAAGCTCAATGTCCGTTATGGAAGGGAAACGGGGTGGAGCTGGAGGAGAGTTTTTTTTTTTTTTTTTTTTTTTGTTTCATTGTTTTTGAAGCTTTTTTTTTTTTTTTGTACAGAAGAATTGCTCTGAGAAAAATTATTTGGTTCATTTAGTGGAATTTATGTTTGTTCTTAGAAATAAATCAAACTATTTATTAAAGCATTTTATAACAATGTGCTCAAGAGAACCGCTGTCTGCTGGTATTTAGTACTAAAGGTGCTGGTCTGAGTTTGTGGTAAGTCTTTTCATCATATTGTATTACCGATACTACAAAATAATCCCCTTTCCCCTGCCAGAGGTGAGGACGACTCCGGATCGATACAGGAACTCGTGCTTCCAGTCGAGATGCTACTGACAGGAAGCAGCCAATAGTAACTGGTCTCCTGTTCTCGGCTGACTTCTGGCTGGCCAATGAACGCTGGGTTTCTCGTGGCTTCATCTGGTGTGAATGTTTTGTGAGGATGCTTGATGATGATGCAGTGACTTTATGGTTTTGTTCCATAAGTAACAGGCTCTAATGGGGCGGAGGCCTGGAGTCATGTTTCACATCACTTGCAATTCCATAGTGTTGGGTTTAGGTGTCTCTGATGGTGTAATTGAACTTGGGACGTAGACGTAAAGTGATGAAATAGTACTTTGTGAGATAAGGAAAACCCAATGAAGATGAGGAGACCAGTGCTGTTGGGAGCCACCACTAATGACCGTTTGGTGAATGTTTTAATAGTAAATGGCCTAAATGAAATAAACTAGCAACCTTGTTGCATCTCCTTAAATATTCTATGAAAAGGATTGTATCAACAGTGTTTTCATATACCATAAACTTATTGCATTTTTGTGTGAATGTTGTCATGCCTCAAGAAAAAAAAAAAAAAGCAAAATCTCAATTTACACAAAGCTCTTGACCTGATGATGTGAAGTTTTCCTGCAGTGGTTAATATCTTAATATATGATACATTAAAACATTACACACCTTTCTTTAATCACAATTATGTGAACATACAGTGATTTTAAAATTATTTAACCCATTTGAATTGAGCAGATGTCATTTTTGTCATGTCCCTGGCAAAACCTGACATTTTTAAATATATATTCAGTGTTTTTTTTAATTTCGTTTTGATATGTATTCAAACCAAACCTGTTTTTAACTGCTAATAAATTTATAGATTTCCCATATATGCCTCAACATCAGTTCATCCTGTTAGCCTTTTGTAACAAATAGTTCTTCACTGATTGATTTATTGATTGATTGATTGCAAAGAAAAAAAAAGCACTGTAAATGAAAACAACAAAATGAAAAGGGGGGAAAAAAATACAGATTTTACAGTATGGACAAACTCATTAAGAAAAATATTAAATCTCAGTAAAATGTTAAGAAATGTGTCCTTGTTAAAAATATATTTGCAATGCAAACAAAGAAATGAACTAAGTTCATCTGCATTATTACTGCCAGAAAAAAAAATACACTTCATTAAAACATTTCATTCACATTTTATAAAAGATAGATAGATACCTATTTAAATTCTACAAAAGGGAAAATTAAGTTTCTTCCTCAAAATTTGGAAACAACAGCAGAATTATAAATTAGGGAGCCAGCTGGGTATATATAATGCACTATCCTAAAATGTACTGATCACATTTTGTTAGAAGTGCAGTATTTTTCAGAGAGTAACTATGTTAATATCCCCTTAACTACAAAAGCCAGTTCCCTAATGATATCATAGTCCAGGAAGTGACATCACTTTGGAGGGAAAACAGCATAAACATAAGTATTAGCAGTGGATCTGTCTGATGTTTTGTGTTGGCTTGTCTCACTGCAGAACATTCAATCCCGTTATAATCTGTAGAAAACTCTGATAAAATCAAAATTTTGAAAAAATGTTTAAAAATATCAAATCTAGCTGCAGTTCAATCTGCTCATTAAAGCTATTCCTCAGTCCCACACTGAGTAACGGTAAACTTCAGCTTTTTATTTCTATGCTCTTAGAAATTCTGACAACTGTTAATGTACACAACAAAGTTACAGCGTTCAAAGAGTACTGCATAACAGGAGTGAGACAGATTAATACAGTCACATCAATTTCCTTAAAAAAAGTTTTTATTATGCATGAGTTTCAAATACAGCTCATGCATAATTTAAAAGCAATTAAAAAAGGGATTTATTTGTATTTATCTTGATTTTATTGGATGGCCAATAACTTTCAGGGTGTAAATGTAAGGCTCTTACAATCAATCCATTATCAGAGTTGGGTAGTAACTGATTACATGTAATCTGGATTATGTAATCAGATTCCAAAAATTAAGTACTTGTAATCAGAGTAAGTTACATTTTAAAATACTCATAATCAGACTACAGTAACTTTTTTATTGATTACATGATTACATATTATTCACACAATAGCAATACATTATTCATCATTTATTGATTCTCTCTAATTCCTCTTTTTTATCTTTTAAATTTTCCTTTCTAAAATAGTCTGCCACTTATATACACTCAGAAAGTCCAGTTTTGTGAACATTCACACAAAGACTAGTCATTAGTCAGGTGGCGACACAGCATTTTACCAATGGATTTACAAAAATCATTTCAGGTTTAAGATGTGTTTCAACATTGCTTAAACTACTGATGAACACATTCATTTTTATTTGAATTATCACTCATTAGGTTATTTAACCGTGTATTATTATGTATTATTGAAAGGCTTTTGTCTTTCAAACTCATTAAAATACACAAATTCTCGTTATTTCTTATTTGCAGACATTCTCAAACTTTTTGTCATCTGAACCTCTGAACCTCTGAACCTCTTTCACCTAATATATTTACTTTAAGGGGTGGTCAATCAGCAATTCTGTAAAAGACAATATCTCCCTTTGCATTGAACTTGGAGCATCGTAACTTTGCAGATGTTGTTTATGCTCAAACAGCAACATTACATACTAACTAAAGTTAAAAAAGTGAAATCATAATCAATGACCGCTTTAAGTACCCCTGAGATTTTAAAATAAATATTTCAATAATAAAGTATCACATTTGCATGTTCACGGTTCTCTGACATTGGTTAATGGTCATATGGCGTGCAGGTAAACATAAAATATTTCTTCTTTTTTTTAATAAGTGAATTATTTTGATTGTTATTTTAAAATGATTTATTTTAATTTTAAGTTTTTATGATTTAATTACATGTTTGCCTTTCATTAAACTCACAAACCCCCTGCAGTTCCTTTACGAACCCCAGTTTGGGAAACCTTGATGTAATATAATGTTTAATGCACTTCATGTTGTTAATTGCAATGAAAGGAATATATTTTCTCACTCTTTATATTTTTACATCATTATGGTACAAGATTATCCTGTTTAAATCAATGTGTTAAATGAGTTAGGTCAAAAGTAATCTAAATGTAATCTAAAAGTAATCTGATATTACTTAAAATGTGTTATGTAATGGATTACGTGACTGACTACAATTTTTATCATGTAATTTGGAATAAATAACGGATTACAATTTGTAATTTTCCCAGCTCTGTCCATTATCTATGCATGGACAAAGCATTCAGTGTTTATTTATTTATTTATTTATTGCAATGCTGAATTTTCAGCATCATTACTCCTTTCCTTCAGAAATCATTCTAATATGCCGATTTGGTGATAAGAAACATTTCTGATTATTATCAATGTTGAAAACAGTTGTGCTGCTAAATATATTTGTGACAAGTTTTTATTTAAATTTTTCAGGATTCTTAGATGAATATAACGTTTAAAAAAATTTATTTGAAACAGAAATCTTTTATGTCATGTCTTCACGGTCACATTCGATTCATTTAATTCTTCCTTGCTGAATGAAGCATTATTTTCTATAAAACTTTTAAACAGCATTGTGTATATTTATTTATTACAGAATTTACCAAATTATGTCACAGTATCTGACAATACAGAAGCTTCATATAAACACCAAAGGTGTGCTTTGTTATAAAGTGTAGTCTCTTGCTTAAAAATGTCTCATTAGTTGAAACACACATACATTAACATCTGGTATATCATTCTACTGCAGTAAATCTTCTTGTTCATATAAAGGACCTTTAAACTGATGTGTTTTTCATAGGCATGAGTGACCTACATGTGTGATGGAGTCTATAAAGTTGCCCCATGTCTCCCCGTATAAGACGACTGCAAGGGGCTGAAAGCTGATACCAGATTCCTGAAGTGTTTCTCAGCAGTCAAGGACGTCTGACCCACACACATTTATAAACATTTTGTGCCTGTCATGACCTGAAATGAAAGATACTGTATGTCCGTCTCATTCAGCCGTCAGTCTGCTGTGAGGTATTCAAGAGAATCTCCTCCCATTCTTCTTGCATTTAAATAAACCATCCAAAAATGGCCTGTTTGACTGATTAAAGTGCATCTCCTCTTCAGATTATATGGCAGTATGACAGGTTCCTACAAGATCTTGTTTTTTTTTTTTTTTTTTAAATGTGCCAAATCAAGAAACTGAGAAAGTCAAAACCATACGGGTTGACTTGTGGTTTTTTGAGCCTCTAAGGAGATGACAGAGTTGATCTGAAACTGAAACATTTGGCTTTACAGAATTAGGGAATAGTATGTTGGCCAATTTAAAGCCTATGCCTTCAATAATAATTCCTCTTGGCATTTCATATCTCCCCTTTAGAAGAAAAAAGATTGCAGTTGGTAACACTTGACAAATGCCAACAGACTATTTACTTTTGCAACTGCCAACTCATAGGCGCCCCACTGGAGATGGTGGATTATTCCTGTCTGGATTTCAAATGGTTCAGTTGTTAGTATCCAGTCTAATAATTTATGCAGGTGGATTTGATTTAAACATTTCTTTTTTTCTTTGCTCACTTTCTAGAGGATCCACATTTTAACTGCCAGTCAATTGTGTTGGATATTGTCTCGTTATATGAATAGAGTGCACTTTAGTGTGTGAACAGTTGTTTCAAAAGTCAAAATCTCATCTAAAGTTGTTAATTGATGGTATATGCTTCTAATTTTTAATCTTTATTTCCTAAAAATTGTACTTAGCAGTGAAATTTTGTATCAAACTGCACTACCCATGATCCTGAAGAGAAATATCCACCAATCAGAGAACAGCAGCAAAAAAAAAAAAAAAAAATCATGCCAATGATGCACTACCAATCAAGTAGTCAGTGTTATTTTTGAATTACATTTTATTTTATTATAATTCCGGTTTTCATTTCAAATTTGAAGTTTTAATAATTTTAATATGTGTTTTTGTAACTTTTTTTTTAGTACTTAAACTTGTTTATTTCATTTAGTTGACAGGGCAATATTTCTAATTTTCTAATTAAACGTCTTTTTTTCATCTAATAGTTAACAATGACAAGTACTGGATATAATCAAGTCTTATTTTTGTACATATAGAAATGTAATTTTTGTTTCTATGCTTTTAATCAATGTCTTTAGGTCAATAATTTTATATTTTTCCATTATTTTTTAAATTATATTACATTTTTCACAGTGCTTCACATTTTGAAATACTTTTTGAATTTTTTTTTTTTTTTTTTTCCAAAGTTTGAAATGTTGCAATTCACTTCAGAACTTGTCAGTTTAGTTCATGTCTACAGAACTTTTTAATATTTTTTTATATCCTTATGGGTAAAAAGCATGAGAAAAATCCTGCCAGGACCAAAAGTAGGCAATCATTGTTGCTCAATATCCAACTGTCATTGTCATCCACTGATGGACAGAATCATTTGCTCATCTTCTGTCTGGTGGGTCAGATCATTATAATTCAATCAAAGGTTGTCACTCATCCTGCTACTGCTTTGGCCTTTAGAAGAATGAAATTGGGATGTCAAAGCAGCAAGGTCTATCCAACAAACCCAGGGAGAGAATCACTAGATCTTTTAAGCAAGTAAATCACCAATCGTTCATTGGTGTGCATATTCCACATCACATCCGTCTAGATATGGGATGGAGCAGATGAACTCCACCCAGGGGCCTTTATTCCAGCAATGAGGCATGGATTATGCGGCAAGGTCTCATGGGTAAGGCTTTGGCAGCACGATAAAGGTCATGAGCCCCCATGCAAGCATCGCCCCCTCCATACAAGATCAAGAATTAGTCCCATGGCAGGAACTGTCATCAAGCGTCTATGTTCAGATTCATCTACAGTAGTGCAGCTTAAGATGGCTGCGTACCTTGTTTTTCTGCTCTAATCCATACGTTCACTTGATAAAACACATCATTGGCCCTCTTTGCTCATGTCCTACAGTGTTAGAGGCTACTGGGAAATTCATCATGCTGCCAAGGACCAGTTGAAATGTTATTGTTGCAGAAGAAGGTGAATTTAAAAAGGAAGAAGAGTGCAGGCCGAATGCCCTATCTTTGAGAGCATGCTGAGTTGATCTGTTGACTTTGGGGCGGCTTTGCTTGCTCCAGCTCAAAGCCAGATCTTCCTATTTTCATAGTCAGCTGACATTCAAATAATGCTTTTCTCAGCTTGGATGGAATAACTGTTGACCACTGTCTTTGTGACCTAGAAACCAAAAAAATCCCACTGACATCAAAGAGAGGGCCTTCCAAAATATACACATTCATACAGATTCACCTCTCAAATATCCACAGGCCCTTGCTGCCCATGGACATCAAACAGACTTGAAAGAGACTTCCTGACCCTGATGGGACTTATTCATTGTTCAAGTTCCCGTTCCTGATTCCTATTTCTTCAGTTCTGTGTATCTTTGCCTGTATTGCCTGTATAGAAAATGAAGTCTACACAGTGAGGACACTGTGTAGACTTCAATAACATAACCTTAAGATGTTAATATAATGATTGAATTAAGAAATTTTTGTCAACTAAAAAAAAATCTAAATTGATTGATCATAAGGGAATAACACTGAACAAGACATGCAGATATAAAAATGAGACTGTAGGTTTCCATTTATTTTTGTTTTACAGATTCTGTAGATCTGGGTGGAAACATTGACATAATTATAACATGATTCACAATGTTTTCCAAATGTTTTTAAAATTTCATTGTTTCTTTGTCACATCCTCATTTTAAAGAACACTGAACATTTGCATAGATTGCTTTGAGTTACCAATATCTATATCAGACTGTAAGTGGGATTGTAGAAACTATCCATAATGTATATGAAACCTTTCAACAATGCTTATAAATGTTCAAGTACACACAAAAAGGTTAGAACACAACTTGGTAAGTTCGCAAACTTTTCTCAGATGTTAAATAGATGCTCATGAAAGAAGTTATGTTCATTAATAACACACATTAGGATTGCAGACATTAGGATTTTTTTTATTTATTTTTTTTAATTCTGTGTTATATTTTTGGTTCATTTTAAGTATAAATAACACTTTTTTGGCATTATCTCATAAGAACTAACAATGAGCAATATGTTTGTTACAGTATTAATTAATATTTAACATTAGTTAATAAAAATACATTTGCTCTTTGGTGCATTAAATATTATTAACAGTTTTAAATTTAATTTAATATAAATTTTATTTTAATTTTATTATCAGATTTTATTTTATATCTTTTATTTGAATTTAATAATGTATTAGTAAATGTTTAAATTAACAAATTAACCAAGATTTTTTATCATTAGTTACTAGTAAAGTTCATGTGAACACATGTAGCTAACTAATGTTAATACAAAGAACCCTGTTGTAAAGAGGTACCAATATTTTTAACGCAACCATTTTTTTAATCAGTCTGTAATTTTGTCAAATAATGCAACAAACATGTAAAAAAAAAACTGTATTTAGAATACATAAATTGACATTGCCCAAGATAATACAAAAATAGGATACTCTCATACAAAAATAAATACAAAATAAATAGGATACAAAAACAAATATATGAAAGCTATCACTTGGGCGGTACCTTTTCAAAAAAAAAATACACTTTTGTACCTAAAGGGCCAATATTTGTACCGAAAAGGTACAAAGGTCCCGTCTCAGTGACAGGTTTTGTACATTTTTCTGAGAGTGTCCAAGACTTGACCTTAGCAAATGAAGGAGTTGGCCATTTTATTCCTTTATTTTCACCACCATAATTTCCACGGAATGTAATTAAACACTAAATCATTTGAGATGTGTGGGAAATTACAAAGAAACAATGACATGTAAACTAGTGAGAGTAAAAAGTGTTTTAAGACTTTCTCCACTGAACCAAATCGTTGAAGAAGCACCCTTATAGGCCTATACTTTTTCCTATCTCCCTCTGGATCTTATTTTTTGTAAAATTTTCCTGCCAGATGTAGTTCAATGAACAAATCATTTTGTAATATTACATTCCGATGTCAGTTCAGGCTTGTCTTGAGCATCCTCAACTTTAGTGTAACGTTACTTTCAAAAGAATGATTTCACATACTTGACACAGCGCTGAATAGTGAAAGGTATGAAAACCACCAGGGGCATCGAATAAAATGTTCACCACTGAGTACAGAGATATCGTGTCTCAGTGTAATAACTGTCATAATCATAATCCGGCTCTCTCTCACACCTTATTGTGTCATGTCCATTAGAGAGGGCAGAACTGCGTGGGGTGAACTAAGCCCAAGGAGTTGGTCACATGCCGCAGTAGGGTTGGGTCCTGTTGCTGCTCTGGACTGCAGATGTTGTATTTTCCAACAGCTGCTTCTACAAAAGCTTGGGGAGCGGTGGCCTTCATTCGAGTTGTGTCTGAAAAGGAACTTAGATCCACCAAGCATTACTTTAGCCAATTTTTTTCACAAGTCCAAACAGGAAACGGGCACTAATTCGTCATATGCATTAGTTAAAAAGGCTTGCTGGGGTTGTAATGTAATTGAGATTTTTGGCATAAGGGAGAGGAAGGACCTCCCCACGAAGCTGCAGCTTGTTACGCAAAAGGTCAGGTTTGAACACGATAGACGTGGGCATGGCAGGAACAACTGGGGTTGGCAGGTCACCATGTATGCTGGCACGCTGCCCTGATGGCTCCAATGCTGCTCTTTGATCTTTTGCACAACATGTGGAGCTGATAGTACCCAGATTTCCCCTGAGAATACTGTCTGCTGGTGGAAATATAGGTAGCATCTGATTTCAGGATTCTGCACCTCATCTTTGTCTCTCCCATGATGTCTGAGCGCTGTTTTCCTTTTATTTGATCTGATTATTACAATACTTGATTCTGATTGGTCAGTCATGATATTCAGTGGTGGGATATTATTTTAGTTCAAATCAAAGTTTGTAATTTTGGGATTCACCCTGTGGTTTGTTTCAAGGCTTATAACATGTTTTTTAATCTCTATGGGAAAAGTAGATGGAGAAAAATACTTCCGGTACCAAAGCCACTGAAAATCATTCTGAAGTTAAATACAGTTTTACAGTCATAAGATACATAGTTTAATAGTTATGATCTTATTTTTAAACTCAAATCCTTGCATAGCTACGACAGGAAATACTGGCATCTAACAATGCTTTGGAAAAAAACTGTTAATCAAAAAAAAAATAAAATTAAGCATATACATCAACCCAAACAGGAAATAAAACAGTTATCAGATATCTTGTGTCCTAAACTCCTGAAATATTGGTGTCTCACATTTTAGAGCACTCAGTGCAATTTTAGAATGAAATCAATCAAATCTGTATTCAGATGTAACCCCCTCTGTGATAATTAACATCTTCATAACTAATTTTATTACACATTTTTTTCCAGTAAATGTAATCTTCTTTTGGTCTTGTCTCGTCATATGATACAAATTTGCAAGCAAGAGATCACAAAACGTCTTCTCATGAGCTTGCGTATCCCGTTTATAGCATTCTCATACGTGTGAATGGAAGTCAATGAATGAAAAGTGTAGTGTGACCATCCCTTTACTTTTATCGTCTCCTCATTGACGTAGGCCTACTGTGTACAAACTCTCAGTTACTCCGTCCAACTGGGTCAATGAGATGTGAGTAGTTTCAGAAGAGCTGTATTACTACCTCAAAGGGGCCAGCACGAGGCACTGACCAGCACTGCCAATGATCATGCAAAAATAGGTAGCGGGGAATACAGGGCGACTTACTACAGAGAGAGAGAAGACCTGTAAAGTCATTAAGCTGTGGCTTTGTTTTTAAAACAGACACACACAACTAACATAGGATCCCCATTGCTTTTGGGGTTACTGCGGTAACTGAGGTCATGAGAAATGCTTCTCTCATCCTGTGTGGCTGGAAGAGGTATCGACTATGAAGTCAGCAGCCTTCCTTCCTGTGTCTGTCCAGTCGTCTGGCACTCAGTGCCACACTCAAACAGGGACTGATAGCACTCTCTCGACAAGGTGTCTGATTTGATACCTCAAGCCCTTAACTTATCACAGGCACTGCGATATGACCCAGGCAAACACTCTGGGCTGTACGGATCTCATTCTGTGTGTCAAAAGACAGCATGGTCATAGACGGCATTTCAACTTAATTGATCGTAATATTGACAGTTGTTGAAACACAGACCCTCCCCTAAATTCTCTGTCACTAAAATATCTTTACTTTCCCATTGCTTGCACATTATAATACTATAAGTTTTAATTTCATTCACATGTATGAGTACCAGTCTTGCAGAATAATTAAAAAAGTAATAAAAGTAGAGACTATTTTTATTACTATAACTCATTTTCATTTAATTGCAATTAAGTGACTGAAAGTATACATTTAACGTATATTCTTTTAAAGTATATTACATTTCTCTATAAAATTATGCTTAAGAGTACTACTTATTGACAAGGGGGGCTTCTGTATGTTGAACTGGCTGAACTCTTGTTCTGTATTTGGAGGCCATTGATCAGTTCTAAAGATAAATCTATTTCAGGGGCATTGTGTGGGGCTCTTCACATCAACAACTCTCCTTGTGTCTCTGCTCATTTCCATCTGCAGTGCTGCACTGCCTCCCGTGACCAGCCTATACTTACAATACTAAGACAGCTTGTCATTCTAAGTGTACTAATGTTGACAGTTACTTTATAGTGGTGTTCAAACTGTGAAGAGTCATCTTACTGCTCTCCATGTCTTCATTCAGAAGTTCCCTCCATCCAGGTGCATTTAAGACAGCAAACAGCCATCCTGTTCCCTGCACCTCAATAGTCTGAGGATGTTTCTGGCGTATCGAATATCAGACAGAGATTTAGTCGAGCCAGACCGCATCTTCACTCTGACTGCAGAGTTAAGGGAGGAGCCGTGGAGAGAAGAAGAGCTGCAGCATCTCCCCTCAATGTGACCTCTGTGAAAGACACTGTGAGATCAAATCAAGTGGAATATTAGCCCAGGTTAGCTCAGGCCAGCTCAGGCCAAGGTTGGTTTATCTCAGGGTAACTTAATGATGTGTGATGAGAAAAAAGAGCTAGGGGTTTGTGTTATATTATGTTCGGATTAACAAGAGTTTTTGACCATTTTTATGAAGAGTGGCGTTTGTGCTTTTGAGGATGGGTACATATTTGTTGTTTTGTTCCAACACCATGCAATATACATGGTAAAACGGGTACATTTAGCATGCTTTCACTATTGTTCTCATAGGTGATTCCAGACCCTCTTTTTTTAGGTTATAGCCCCTGTAAAACTCTGAGATCAAACTGGATTGCAAATGGTTTGTGAAAAAAAAGGACTGAACTACAAAAGTGCTGAAATTGTGCCTTTAGTCTTACACTAAAAGCATAAAATATTTAGACTAGTGGATTTCTTTCTTTCTTTTTTTTTCTTTGAAAAGTTTTTGCACCCCCAATATGATTCTCTTATGTAAAATAATAATTTAAAAAAATAATTTAAATGTACTAATTATAAGGTGATGCATACAAATGGGAAGAAAATTAAATATTAGCAGTTACTATATGTTTATTGAAAAATACTGAAAATAGTGAACATTTTCTGCATGTTCTTTCAGACGTATTTATTTGTTCATAGTATTTGTTTAAATATGCAATGGAAACTGCACACTGTATGTTCTTTCATTTTTCAATGTTTTGTTGAATAATGAAAAGCATATAAAATACCTTAAAAGTTGTCTGTGCGCTTTTTTCCAAGATTTCTTCGCAAATAAAAAATTGCATTTGTTTATTCACTCAAAATCTCCATGTTCAAATCAGCTGACATAAATTTCATTGGCTTTTGTCTAATTTTATTGTGTTTGCTCAATTGAGTTAAGTTTCTGCTACACAAGGCATTTGAGAAGAGTTCACAGTTTAATTTAATGTTAAGGAAACCCATTTCCATTGTTAAACCAAAGAATTTTTCTTCAGTGCACTGTGGGTTTAATGAGATATTCTCTTCTCATTGCTTTAAGAATTACTTAAAGTGAACCAGCTGACTTGTTTAGTCCCGTTTGTCAATGTTGTCAAAACCCCCCTGTATTCTGACAAGCCTATCTTGCATATAAAATCCACTTGTTTGACTCACCTAATTACATCAAGACAAGCAAAGGAAATGCATGGAGAAAATACTTGAGGGGAGGAATGTGAAGTTCTCTGTTTGCCTGCGAGTAGAAGTAATTACACAGTTGACTTACCATCGCTCCTGATAGGGAAATGTGATACATGGGTTATGAGACTTAGCAGAGCTTAAGCTGTCATAAAAGGCCTCAGTAACCAGATTAATGTTCTGACAAGACTGTCTGATTGTCGCCATAAGGCTAATGATTAAAGGAAAGAGGATGCTGTGTGTTGTCACTAAGAACGTTTTTGTTTTGCATCTCAACCTCAAGTACAAGCTCAACTTAGGCCTCTTTTGTCCTGCCGAACATAAATAGCAGACATTTCTGTCGGTCTACGTGATGCATTGAACTACAGGCTGTTATTAATTTCATAAAAGGCTGTTAAATGGTCTGTTTGTTGGCACAATATAACTGGTCAGTATGATGGATTGAGGATTACGTTAGAGTGGGTAACCATTCAGAGTTTCCTGCTATAAGTTATATCCTGTCAAATCCATTGTTCAGGAATCTTTCTTGGTTTGTGAAGTACACTCACTCCTTCTCTGTTTGACCGCAGAAACGATTCCCAGCCCCTCAGTCCCCAGAGCTGATTAGCGAAAGCCCCTTAATGTGTATTGTAGGAGTCAAACAATGACATTTCCATAGTAGGAACTGTGACTTCCTGTTGATAAGCAGCACGCTATTCCAAGCCAGCTAGTGTTTATGTGTGTTTATGCACCGGGTGAAAACAATATCTCTTCGTTCGAGGAGAACAAGTGTTGGTGTAAAAATAGCGATGCGTGGTTAAGCATCAAAGGCCAGAAAATTCCTTCCAATAAACAAAGTTTTGCGAGAACTCCACACAAACAATTCAATCCCACACATTTATTTCTAACTCAAATTGAAATCTGTCTTTGAAGGATTTGTTTTGGGAGTATGAATAATGCACCTCGTTCAAAGTAGTCCATAGTGCGAACTACGGCACACTGTAACTTGTTTGTAGTTATATAACTGCAATTTTACTCATTTGCCTTCATTGTGAGTGCTCAATACAGAAAATCAAACATTATTTCTACTGAAAGATCAAAGGTTGTTAATCTTGAAGATAAAAAGACAAACAAAACCATCATCTTCACTCAAAACACACACTTAAAACAAAACTTCATCTTCACAAGATGTTGTGCTTCTTTGTTTGGTTAAATAAATGAAACAAAATGAAAACAAAATTGTTTGGTTTTGTTAGATTTGTTTGATTAATTTATTTTGTTTATCTAACAAAAAGAAGAAAAAAGATAAAAAATGTTTGAAGATGATAGCTGTGGCAAATGAGAACTGATACTTTTTGTTGCTTATCGGCAATTTGCAGAATAATTAAATACAATTTAGTTAAAGTCTGTACTGATTTCATGATTTGTGACCTTTGGCCTTGTGACTTTTTACTCCAGATATTTAAAACATAAACCACAAGGCGTAGTGAAACATAATCGCTATTTGATGTGTCACTACTATCATGTGCTACAGCAGCTGTCTTGTGCTACAGAAGACGGGAAGAAGTTAGTAGCTTACAAGCAGCTCTTTGAACTTGATGCAGTGATTTAACTGTTGGCACTATTGAAATACACCGTTATCCTGTTCCCGCCTTGTGCTAAAGTGCATTTACGAAACATATGAGTGGTAATAGAAGAAGTTACTTAAAGGAAAAGGTTATGCTGCTATAACTGCACCCTAAATAGGCCAAGTAATGATGAATTCATTGGGCATTTTTCTTAACTTTTTTAACATTAACATTTTTCTTAATTTTTCTTATATTCACAATAATTATATCTTGTCCACCAGGTGACCGTAGCTTAATGTCCTTGAGGAACTTGAAGGCCAGTGTTCCCTGAGGAGCATTTTCTAGAATGTGTTCCAAGTTGACACTCTAAAAATAGAGCTTATTCCCGTCTAGTCACTCACAGCACCCCCTCATCACTTTATCAAATAACCTGTGAGACGGGGTTCTGAAGGAGTTGGTGGGGGTTCTGCTGTAGACCTGCTCCAGCTGGGTTGTCCAAAAGAAGAGCAGGGTAGTTTAAGAGTTGACAGTTTGTGTACTCACAGCACTGGTTTTTGGTTTCAGAATGACAGAAGCTCACCAAGGAGGGTGGGAGAGCGCACTTCATAGAAAACTTCTGCAGGCTTGCTTGTTTACCCAAAGCCAATCAACCTGGGTAAACATAATCCTGGGTTATCTTGTTTCATATTTCGTGCTTTTCATATTTGTCTCTGAGTTAGTAAGTAATCCTGGGTTATCAGCTTTCATGATTTCACACTGTATATTGTAAACCATGGGTTAACATTCTTATTGCATAATTATGAGGGCTATAAAGCTAATTTGACTCCCAAATTACCTCCTAAAAGAAAAAAAAAAAAAAATTATTCAAGCATTTAGGAAGTTCATGATTGGTTTTCTGTTGCTAAACAACTATTTTTTTTATTATTATTTAAATTTAGAAATTTTTGTTTTGTTATTTAGTTAAACATTTTCAACTAATATTTATATTTTCTTTTAATTCAAATACTGAAAATGATTTTTAGTTTTAGCTAATGATAACAACTGAAAAAGCATGAAAAATGCTGTTCCAATTGTTTAAAAAGGTGTTTATGTGCCCTTATGTGTTTTAACCACTGAAGAAGAAGAATAGATGAGTGTGCTGTCTCAGCACTGGAGCATGATTAGTCCTGCCAGCTGAAATACTCTACAGTATGAAACGTTGAAGAGTGTACTGTAGCTACACATCTCTCACTGACTGATGAGCTGATTTGGAGGCCTCAGGTTTCTCAGTTTGGCTGCTCTTGCAGTCTGATATTTTAATCAGATGCTTTAATGAGTTAATGGACACCTAAGGCAGGATGTGGCCCCCAAACCCCAGCAGCACAGAAGGAGCTTTCTCTTTCATTTTGATGCATGCTTAGTGTTGATTTCAGCGGTCACAAGTTCCAATCTATGGCGCAATCATGTGTGAGCCAGTCAGGTATCTGATAGCTGTTAAGTAGCGGGTACCTTCTGCTTATAATTATAGATAATACATACATACATTCACTGCGCATACATTCACTCAATCATTCATAAATACACTCATGCATTCACTCACTCATTCATTTATGCACTCATGCATTCACTCACTCATTCATGCGCTCACTCATTTATTCATGCACTCATACATTCACTCATTTATTCATGCACTTATGCATTTACTCATTAATTTGTGCACTCATGCATTCACTCACTCATTCGTGCACTCATTTACTCATGCACTCATACATTCACTCATTCATCATGCACTCATACATTCACTCAATCATTCATAATGCAGTCATGTTTTCACTCATTCATTCATTCATTCATTCACTCATACATTCATGCATTCACTCATTCATTCATGCACTCATGCATTCACTCACTCATTCACGCAATCATTTACTTATGCTCTCATACATTCTCTCATTCATCATGCACTCATGCTTTTACTCATTCATTCATGCTCTCACTCATTCACTCATTTATTCATGCGCTCACATTTTCACTCATTCATTCATGCACTCATGCATTCAGTCACTCACTCACTCACTCACTCACTCACTCACTCACTCACTCACTCATCATTCATTCATGCACTCATTTACTTACAGTATGCACTCATACATTGAATCATTCATCATGCACTCATGCTTTTACTTATTCATCCATTCATTCACTCATACATTCACTCACTTATTCACTCATACACTCATGCATTCACTCATTCATCCATACACTCATACATTCACTCACTCACTCATTCATCATGCACTCTTGCAATCACTCCAAAAAGTAAACCAAAAAGTAGACTATTTTAAATTTACCTTCAATAAAACAAGCGAATGATTCGTTTTTGAATAACATTAAGAACAGTGTGTTATTAAATGTTATCAAAGAAATGTGGGTGATGTTGGATAAAATACATTTCACAGACAAATGTGTGTGTTTAGTTTTATTCCAGTAATGTCATTTTCTTTCCTCCCATAAAATGAAACAGCTTCTTGTGGTTGTAATTGCCGAAGGGTCAAGGCAGCACTCATAATGTCAGATTACACTGACTATATCACACAGTTTCTCAGAGGAGGGGGTCATGCTGAGGAGACATGTCATTAAACATACAAAAAATTAAATAAATAATGGTTAGCTTTTTTTTTTTATTATTAGTCATGCTCATATTATTTTGTTGATGTCATTTGTTTGGTTTGAATGTGTCATCAGCTACTGTATTCATAACCATTTAATCTTACAGTTGAACTTTTGACAGTGGGAGAACACATCGGTGTGTGTATGTGAGTGTTACAGTCATGAGACTACTGTAAAATATAAGCATGTCATTGGAGATGTGGAACTCTTCTCAGGGCAACCCTTCAATAACTTACCCCTTTAATAAATAATTTATTCACATCATTCTTCTGTTTAACTTTCACTCCTCTACACACCTGACCCTCCTCATTTTTTTTTTAACCTTTTTTGACTCCTAGAGATTCAATTACATCTCATTTTTAAATCAACTAATGTAACACTCCTTCTTATCAGCTCCCCATCGCTTTTGGTTCTGATTATCTGCAATGAATTTGATGCACTTGAACTTTTTATGATTTGATTTTAAACATCGTCAGACCACTTTTGAAAATTTAAAACATTCTGTGTTCTTTAGACCTTTTGAACTAGAATCATTTAGAAGTTCTGACTTGAAACATGAAACAATATTTACTTGTAGTTTATTGTTACCGATATAGTTGAATATATAATATAAATTTTGTCATCAGTTTCTCATCCTCAAGTTGTTACAAACCTGCACGAGTTTAGTTCTTCTCCTGAAGATTAAAATAATAATGGTAGCACTTTATTTTACAGTCCTGTTCCATGTACAAACTACAGTATTTACTTGTGGCAACACTTTAATTTAGGAACCAATTCTCATTATTAAGAAGTTGCTTATTAGCATGCCTATTACTAGCACTATGCCTATTATGCTGTTTATTAGTACTTATAAAGCACATATTAATTTAATCTTATTTACAGTTTTTTATAATCATTTTTGCACTAATAACAGAACCTTCGTGTCATTTTTCAAAACTCTAGACACAAAATTCAAAACAGTCATTATTTGTAACACAGGCTGTCCAGTGTTCAAAACTTTGCATATTGCGTTCATATCTTTAAAGAAGCCTTGCATTTGCAGAAGCATTGGTTCAAAATACTAATTTATAATGAAATATCATAGGAACATTACTTTAGATCACCCACACACAAGATACTCATAGTTTCAATGTGTAGTTGTTAGTACAATCATTAAATACAGTTGTTCAAAACACATGATGCAGCTTTCATTATGGTTCTACACATTCATGCATCATTGTAATAGACTAGAGAGAAAAGTACAGACACTGGAATCATTAAACAAAATTTGAAAATGATTGATGAAATAATCTACTCGCAACAGGTTTTTCAAAAAAAAAAAAAAAAACTTTAGATAAGAAAAAAAAAAAGAGGTAAAACTACATTAGGCCTACAGTAAAATGTCACATGGAGTGTGCCTCACTGCACTTCTGTGTTTTTATCAACCCTGTCTTGTGGATTTGGCCATAGGTTCTCATCCACTTCATAATGGATATTTTCATTAGCTAAAGATCTTGGGAAAAAAATCTTCTGGTATGGCAAATACAGGCCTGACATTGGTCTCCTGTGATGTCATTGCACACATCATCTATGAGAAGAGGGACTTGTTTGTGAGGTCTATTGTGAACTTTCCACCTCCATGTGGAGAAAAACTCTTCAGTCGGGTTACAGTAAGGAAAGGAGAGTATGGGGGTAAATACACTGTGATAAACTGTGGATGATCCTGAAACCATGATTGCTCTCAGTGATGTCACTAGGAATTCTGGGTCCATTGCACTGATTTTGCTATGGGGCCCCTCAAACTCAAAAGATCTTTGGCTCATGTGTATTGCATCCAAGCGTTTGGAAAAAGTGTTAAGTGTTTTGAAAAATGTGCATTTTGATCTTCAGTTGTGAATTATGTGTCTAGAGTTTTGAAAAATGACATGAAGGTTCTGTTATTAGTGCAAAAATGATTGTAAAAAACTGTAATAGTTAATAGTGAGATTTGGACCTTAAAATGAAGTGTGACCATACTTGTTATAGCAGTTATAGGGTAATAACTAGGTACTGAACCTACCCTTAAACCTACTTTTAGGGGTAGTTACCATATATTACTGGTACTTGCTTGGGTAAGTACACTGTAAGTACACTGTAAATACAAGTAGTGTCAAATAAAGTGTAACCATAATAATAATAATTTTGAAGAATGTGTGTAACCAAACAGTTGTTGCTTCCCATTGACTTCCATTCTATGGAGAAGAAAAATATTATGGAACCAGCAACCATCATTCTTCAAAATATCTTCTCAGTAGAAGAAAGAAGTTCATTCACGTTTGGAACAACTTGAGGGTGAGTAAATGATGTTTTTTCAGTGGCTATCCCAAGTCCAAGTGATTGAAAAAGATCTATAGCACTAGCAAATAATTACACATTAAATATATGGTATTACAGAGACTGAATCAACTTATAGGAGTACTCAATGCTTGGTGTCCAGATCAGTTATAAAAGAGATCCATTTGACAATAGACCTCATCACCCCCACCTCCAGCCTGCGTTCCTGGCTGTCTGGCTCACAGTCTAATGTTCTTCCTGGCTGGATGTCAGTGGCTAATTGCCAGTGATGTTTAGTAATTCTATGCATGAGACAGCGCGTCTGATATCCAGTGAACAAGCTTTTTATCAGTCTCTTTGCCCCTGATTCACTTTGCATCTAAGTAATCATGACCAACCCCTAGACTCTCTTTCATGTCAGTTTTCCCACGCTGGTCCTGGCCGTGATCACCAGTACTGCAAGTCAGGACGCTGTAAATGTGTGTGTGGCTTCAAATCATCCCCCTGTAATTGGTGTTTCAGACATGAAAGGCATTGTGGGATTAGTCGGTTGCATGGACTCCCTCTGTGGCTGAGATGAATTAGAGTATATTAGAGCATTAAAGGTCATGCACGGATAAGACAGCATTGCTTTACCTCCAAGCAAGGTTGAGTCAGGTGAGGAAGCCTGCAATGGTCACGTCTGATGTGTTGTAAAGGTATAGTTCTCCCAAATATGAGAATTCTGTCATCATTTTTTTTCAACCTTATGTTGTACCAGACCTGTATGACTTACTTTCTTCTGTGAAATGCAAAGAATTTCTGCTGGTCGCTCTTTTATATACAATTACATTGAATGGGGTTTGAGCTTCAAAAAGGCCATTAAAATGTCATGAAGTGGTCCATATGAGCTATCATACAACATGCTCATGTTAAGAACAGACGAAAATTCACTGGTAATCCCCTCAAGTGAGCTGTTAACCACCAAGAATAACTGAGACAGTGAGTTGAACTCAAGATCTAGATTAGTCAGTTTTGTGAAGGCATCACTCAGGCTGGTTCTATGAACTAGATACACTGATTCACTGAAAAGATCATTCTCAAAAGAGTGATTCATTCACAAATCAGACAACACTACTTCTTTCAAAAATGTTGATGTGCCTAGGAGATCTAGGACATCATTTTCATTTTTCATTTTCAGTGAATAACGACTTCTATTTTGGTCTATTCCTCACAAATCCATTGTCTGACTTCAGGAGACTTGGAATATATACAAACAAGAAGTTCAAAAGTAAAAAATTCTTCAAAAATGTTTGGGTGAACTATCCCTTCAATGATGTGTAGAAAATTAGAATTACATTACAATTATAACAAAAGGCTTATTGTTGTTCTTGTTGTTGTTATTAAAACTACTTAAAATGACATCCTGCATTGGGAAAAAGAAGTGTACTTAATTGTATTGAATGTGCTCTGGTACTATCTTAAACTTAATAAACGGGCCACTTAAATTATACTTTCATGACTGTTTCCTAAAATACTTAAGTAAACTTTTAAAAATGCACTTTATAAGTGTACTTTAAAATAATGTCAGATTAAAGGTTTTACTTTAAAGTACATTTTAAATCACTGTTTTAATCTTTTGTTGTTCTTTAAAAAAGGTACAGCTGTTTCGATGTGTTGACTTACATACTAAAGCATATGTAAAGTACTTGATTATATTTTTAATTGGCAGCACTTTAGAATACCATTTCATCATTAATGAGTAATTACATAGGAACACATGAGTAACGCAATATTAGCACTCTAGTAACTACTATTAACTAACAAGAAACTCTGATTAATGAATTAGTAAGTAATAGTGCTTAGCTGAAAATGGTAGTTCACTATTAATTAATCAGTAACTATTATTTCCATATCTCCCGGGGAACTACTGTATATAGGTTCACAATTAATATGAATAATGCATAATGTATAATTAATTCTAAAGTGAAGGTTATGGCAACCCACTAGTAACGACACAAGTATTACCAAATCCCTCAGACAGAATTACTTATTTGGATCAGTATTCTAAAGTGAAATGCATGATAACTCTCTAGTAATGATTGAAATCATTGTAAGCTTTTGAGGGTTTTGTAAAGTATTGGAGCGTAATGACTCAAAGGTTACTACATCCTTCAAAAGGAATTACTAATTATTTGGATCAGTATTCTAAAGTACAGATCATGATAAGTCCCTTGTAATGACTGAAGTTATTGTAAACTCTTCAGGTTTTTGTTAGGTTCTGGAAAGTAATTCCTCTGATGGATTTGGTAACACTTGAGTCATTACTAGTGGGTTACCATGATCTTCACTTTAGAATACTGATCCATAATTACTAATTCCTTCAGAAGGATGTAGTAACACTTGAGTCATTACTATCCAAAACCTTACATATACCTCAAAAGCTGATCCAAATATTGAGTAATTCACTGAAGGGCTTGGTAATACTTGAGTCATTGCCATGATCTTCAGTTTAGAATTAATTACACATTTTGCATTATTCACATTAAATTATGAACATGTATATATTTCTTAGTAGTTCTCTGGGAGGCATGAAAAAAGAGTAGGTGATTAGCTAATTGTGAAATACCACTTTAAACTGAGCGCTATTACTTACTAATTCATTAATCAGAGTTTCTTGTTAATTAATAGTAGTTACTAGAATTTTAATAGTGCAGTAGCCATTTGTTCCTTTGTAGTTATTCATTAATGACGGAACAGTATTCTAAAGGGTTACCTTTTAAGTAAGTTTATATTTATAGAGCACATTTAAATTCAGCATTACACTGACCAAAGTGCTTAACAAAACCAATACAACAAAATTGTAATTGTAATTGTAACTACTACTTATTGTAGTATGTTATTGGCTATTACATTTAATATATATTTAAATGTACTAAATTAATACAAGTTTCAGTAGAAATTACATTAAAATATATTTTTCTTATCTGTATACATAAACACTTGCCAGCACACTCTAACCATGTTTCAAAGACAATATGTAATCATGAATTTATGAATGAACTTAATAATTATGAATTATGAGTGAACTTAATTTGCATACTTAAGTGAGTCAAAAAATCCAACTATATGGAAGAATATTCAGGTCTATTTTCAAAAGGAATTGTAAATTGTATTTTCAATTGTGTTTTTCACACGTGGGCGCATAAATTGTGACATAATCCAAATGCAACTGCAAAACTTGCATTACCATTTGCATTTTCGCTTTCGCGAACGCACAGTGACTGCCACATTTCAAATGAAAAAGCAAAGTCCATTTGCTACTGTATTTCCAATGTCTTATGAGTTATGAGCATGTCATATTTAAATAGCAATATTAATTACCACATTTGCTTTTTCACTCTGCGTCATGCATGTAACCTGCCAAAATGGAATCGCAATTCCTTTTGCATTTGAATTTCCGATGTTTACACGGAAAGCTGTCAATCAATGTGAGGGGCGGGACTATACTATGGGGCAAGATTTGCAATTGCATTTGGATTATGTCACAATTTATCCGCCCACATGTGGAAAACGCAATTGAAAATACAATTTGCAATTCCTTTTGAAAATAGACCGGAATATTCTTCCATACAACTAATTGTATTTAATATAAATTTAAACTATAATAGATTTTAATTTAACTGTAAATAAGTGTCTGAAAACATTGTGTTCCATTCGCACCATATTATATTCTTTTAAAATATTATTTCCTTAAAAAGTGAAAATTAATCGCACTCTATATCTGCAATGTTATAATGTCACTTTATGTTAACTATTGCCGAAAATTGCCAAGATGTGAGTTTAGTTCCCACTGCATCAGATAACAGTAGCTCGGCTCTTGCCAGTTGTCTTTTCTGGCATTGCTTTTAGTGGTGTCTGGTTGTGGTCAGGGTAGACCAGCGTCCTCCAGCTTCTGTTTGTCCTGTGACTGCAGCTGTTCTTGCACCCCGCACCCCACCTTACCATCAGCAGTTCAGTTGCTCCAGCAGTAGCAGCCAGTCTGAAACCAGTGGCTATGAGAAACACCCAGAGGGAATGCAGAGGGCTCAGGGTAGTTGATGTGTGTGGAATTGAGACACCTATCACGGCCTGTGTGGAAAGAATGAATGATTAGCCCTCTGCATCTCCTTTTGTGTCAGATGGCAGCTTCTCAACTCACACTTGATAAAGGGATGTGCAGTGCTTGTCAGGAATATAGTAGTGCAGGTCTTCACAGCAGCACCTCTATGGTGAAGGACCTGCGTGGCAGAATGGGGGATATTTCAACACCACGAGACACTGGCTGTCAGGGCTAATGAATCTGTTCCAGTCCCTATTTGACAGTAAAATGTCCCCTATAGATAAAATTTATGCTTACTTGAGTTTATTGGGTCCATGCTCTTAATGCACATCTTCCAGTGTTGACTGCTTCTGTCAATGCAGAAGATTTACTTACTGTACATGACAAGTAAACACACAATGGATGATGATTTATCAGGTGTCAAAAAGGGTTATTTTCATATATTTTAAATGAAGCATGCAATCAGAAAGTATGTGTAAATGAATAAATGATTTTTCTAAACTTTTTACTGTCTATATTACAGTTTTACACAAATACATATATAGATACATACATATATATGTGTATAAAATATACACGAATATATATATGTGAATGTATTATACACTGTTGTTCAAAAATTTGGGGTCAGTATTATTTTTATTTTTTAAATTAATAAATAAATTACTTTTATTCAGCATGTATGATTAGAAAAGTGAAAGAGTGAAAGTGACAGTAAAGATTTTTATATTGACACAGAAATGTTCATTTAACATTTTTCTTGAGAACCAAATTAAGCTTATTAGAATGATTTCTGAAGGATCATGTGACATTGAAAATTGGAGTAATCACAGGAATAAATTGTCCATCACAGGAATAAATTACATTGTAAAATATATTAAAACAGAAAACAGTTATTTTAATTTGTAATTACAATATGTCACAATATTACTGGTTCACTGTTTAAATAAATAACATTTGTGAGCATAAGAAAATTCAAAAACATTTTAAAAAGATCCACAAACTTTTGAACAGTAGTATATATATAATTATTGTTGTTTGTAATATATAACAGTTTTGCATCCATATTTGTTGTATTTGTAAAGGTACAGATAACATTTTTGTGTTTATACATGTCAGAATTATTTTTCACTTGTATTCACACAAAATGTGTTAGAAATCTCTACATTGGCTGTCTGCAAATAGTTTAATCAAAACCTTAGTATATCATTTTATATTTTTCCACACATTTTTAAACTACAAAGTATAATTTTGCCACTGTTTTACTGTCCTAATCACAGGATCTAACAATCAAGAGACATTCTGGCTTTGCATATTCAACTATTACACACTAAAGGGACACCATTCGTCTTTTATAAATTTGCATCATTGTTGACAAATGTTACCAGCATTTTTCAGCGGGCAGAGCCACAAGCATAGGCCAAGTTGGATTTGAGTCTTTGGCATCAGGGCAAAGTTAACTTTGTCTGGCCAGGATCTGGCTCCGCTAAAGAAAGAGGATATCGTGTACCCGCTTCAGTTGCTCAGAAGAATTAATAAGGTGATGCAGCCAAGACGGAGGCCGGAAGCATCCCTAAATAAATAACAGGGTAAATAAGGGGTTGATCCCATAAAAGGTAGAAAAAACTCTTCTGGTCCCAGGGCTGGGCTGAGCAAGAAGGGAACTGGCACCGCAGCAGCAGGATTGCCCGGAAGATAAGAGTGGGGTGGGATTTCATGCTGAACAGTCATTGGGAGGGCTTCTCAAAAACTGGTGACTAGGTTGTGGGGTGACTAGATTTCTGAGCAAGACAAGAATAGGATGTAGACCTCTTTCATATCACCATCAAAGTGCACGGAGGAAGATGCAATAGCCAAATGGAGGAGAAAGTGCCAACATTGGAGGCTGTAGTTGGCTCTAGTGTGTGTTAAGCAGACAGTAGATTTAGTGGAAGTAGCTCTAGGAAAAAACATTATGCTTTCCTATTTGATTCAGATTTCATTGAGCTTTTGTACACTCTCAGAAAAAAAGGTACAAAAGCTGTGACTGGGGCGGAACAGTTTTAAAAGATATTAAATTGCACAATTTAGGTACTAAAATGTACCATTTAGGTGCTAATATGCACCCTTCAAGCATAAATAAAGTAAAAAGGAGTACCTTTTAAAAGGGAACCACCCCAGTGACAGCTTTTGTACCTTTTTTTCTGAGAGTGTATCTACCATCTGTTTTTAGAATATTCTACAAATGATTAGCAATAAAAATACAGTAATATATATATACACCACATGGGACAAATGCCCCTGAATAAACACTGGCCTTTAATGAAAACAGTGCTACTTTACTGGAATGGTTAATTACTTATTTTTTAACTATATTGTAAATGCTAACATTTTGTAGAATATTCTAAAAACAGATTGTCACTGGTTCCCTTATTAAAGGTACTTTTGTACGTTATTTATGCCTAAAGGGTGCATATTAGTAACTAAATGGTACATTTTAGTACCTAAATTGTGCAATCTTTGGAAACTGTACCACCCCAGTGACAGCTTTTGTACCTATTTTTCTGAGAGTGTACAAAATAAAAAGGTCAAATGTAAAACTATGCAAGAAAACACTATACATTTATGTCAGATGCTTAAAATTAATTTCAATTAAAATTAATAACATTTTTAAAAATTCCCAATCTCTAAAGTTATTTTTGTTGTTACAAAAAATGTTGGATGAAATCAAAATAATTCACAAACAGATAGCAGCATAAACATTCTGCTAGAGTAGTTTTTTTTTCTTCTCAAAATTAGTTAACATCAAATGTTAAGTTATGTAGCTTTTTTTGATGGAAGTTTTGTTCTTCACATTCCATATTTAATTATTTTAATTTAATTTAATTTCATTTTTCATTTTTATTTTTGTAAAGCACTTTCACACTTAACAGATTTTCACATTAAACAGATACTTGACCACTAGGTCAATACAGTGTTCGCAGAGGCACTAAAAAAAATAACAACATAGGCCTATTAAAATAATATGCAATGTACTGCAGGTGCGTTTTAGTCTCCACATTTTAAATAGCTACACATTCTTGCCCCTAATTTTGGATAATTTCTAACCTTGGTAGAAAATTGAAAAGCTTTTACTGCCGATTTTTGATGTTTCATACCATTCTGGACTTCTTTCAAAGAAACAGTGAGAAGCCAGAAGACAGTCTGTCTCTAATTGTTATAGCCGTGCCAGTCCAGGCAACACCAGCAGAAACCCTGATGAGGGTGTAGATGTGGATGAAGCAGAAGGTTTTACTGCCCTGAAGCTGTATTATTATGTGAAACCAAGTTTGAGTGTGTCGGCAGTGTGGAGCAGAGCCAGTTGTTTGAGTGTGTGTGTGTGTGTGTGTGTGTGTGTGTGTGTGTCGTACGTTTGAGAGTGCCCACAGTGGTATTGGGTTTCAAGCGTGTCAGTTGTGTACTGCTGGTTGAATCCTGTCAAATCCACACTGCCTCCTGCTGCCCCCTGCCGAGCCTGTGTAACATGTTCAGAGCTTATTTGTAATCTTAAACTAAACAGAAAGTTCTAGTAACAACTCATGGACTAGACAGTATTAATAATTTGTGGTCATGGAATAATATGTTAGGCATCGGGAAAGTACTCAAAAAAAATCCTGAATAGAATTACGTTTCTTCAAATAATGCTTGGACACGCATAGCTTGAAGCTGGCAATCAAAGTTACTCAGAAATATCTGTCAGATTGCCAGTAGTGGAAGCATATTCATACACAGACAATATTTCAGCCAGCCTGTGACACTGACTAAGCTGAAGTGCTGTTACTCAACCAACTGTGCATCCTCATGAGCACACACACGTCAGTTTAGCAGGAGGTGGGCCGTGGTTTAATCATTACCCATACGACTATGCAGATACACAGAGCAGGCCAATTAATGGGGTGTCATACATTTAGAGCCGTATTGTTTGTACACAAAGAATGCCTTTCTGAGCTAGTGTTATAAATCAGTCGGTGATGTCATCCAGCGACAATGCAGGACAATGTGGCTGTGTGATTCTCCCTCGAAGGACAGCAGAGGGAGGTGGTCCCTGGTCCCCTGTGCCCTGTGGGACTGGCACTAGTATGGGTCCCCCGTCAAAGTTGGGCTAACAAGCTAACAGTGGGGTAATGATAACCCAAAGTGGATGCTCTCCAGTCACGATTTCTGGAGAATTTTTTTCAAATCTTGCAGTCGTGGAATATTTGGATGTAAGTTCAACATGAAAGCTAAATATATAAAGTAATGTAAATAAGTGTCTCTTAAAGCTTGGAAAGCTTACATCCCAGGGGTTGAATTTATTGAAATGAACAGATTTCAACTTTTTTTTTCCGTTTTTTTTTTTTTTTTAAATATCAAATTTGAAGATCACATTAAATAAACTTTTTGCAATGTGTTAATTTATTAATGCCTTAAAAATAAATAATAAAATAATTTCAGTTAATAAATATATTAATTATAAAAATGTAAAAAAAATATTCCCCACAAAATAGGAATTATTATGTTGAAAACTATCTAAACAACAAATAGTAAAATAAACATGGTATCATTTTAATATTTCATTTGTTTTTTTTACATGCATTTTTCAAAAATGCTGTCGTATAATTTCCACAACACCAGTGAAGAGCTAAAATATGAGATATGTGAAAAAAATTAAAAAAAGAAAAAGAATAAAAAAGGTAAATATGCTTTTCCAATCAAGATTTGATAAAATTATGCAATATAAATAAATAAATAAAATAATAATAATAATTATTACTATTATTATTGTTGTTGTTGTTGTTGTTGTTGTTGTTATATTTAGGATACATAAATACTTTGCTATGACAGTAGCCTTTGATAAAATTATGAAATAAATAAATAAATAAATAAATACAAATTATTCTTATTCTTATTATATTTAAGATACATAAATTCTGGCTATGAAAGCCTTAGTAAGACAAGAGTCAGCCAAATAACAAATGTCATAAGTGGACAAATTAAGTAAAGTAGTAAGAGACTTTAAACAAATAAACAAACAAATAAATAAAGTCACCCAAATACCTTCTTTATTCACAGTCACACTAAGAGTAATCAAAATCATTGTATTTAAAATCTGTCTAATACCCGTTTCTTTCTTGCAGCTTTCATTTTACAGTTGTTATGGGGATTGTTGTTGAAGTATCTTCAGTTGCGATTGCTTGTTAGCACTTGCAAAGTCCTTTTTTACGTCTTAGTACCTTGTACAGGCATGGCGCTCTCTTATGCAGGTAATAGTTGGAGGATGGTCATGAAAAAAGTTTCATGAAGTCATCATAATCATATCATTTGGAAATATGAGAAAGTGAGAAGCTATGATCCTATGAACCCCTGAACCTTTTTTCATTCCCTGTCAATCTTCTATACCCTCTGAGCACCTACCCTCTTTTCCATTGTCTTTTCTTTTCTCTCTGTTTTTTACTCTGGGTGTCTGTACCAGCACAGGATGGGACTGGGGGGCAGAGATGGGCGCTGATGTATGCTTAATCGCCCCTCCCCACCTCTATGGATCAGCGTTCCACATGGCTAATGACTGACCTCCTCATGGTCCACAGCTCACTCCTTTATCAGCCCTCACAATACCTGACATTCATCTGACATCCCGCCTTTATCCCATCAATATTGCCCTCAAATCCACATTGTCCTCATCTCTATTCCTTAAAATTGCCTCAGCTACCTATCGGATTAGCTCACAAGAGCAGGGGGTGGGGGGGCTGATGTGACATGGGTCTTCAGTGATTAAATGACACACATTTTGACAGCACTAGGTTCTAAATTCATCCACAAACCTTCTAACACTTACTTTTAAAGCAGGGGTGTCAAACTCAGTTCCTGGAGGGCCGGAGCCCTGCAGAGTTTAGATGCAACCCTAATTAAACACACCTGATCCAGCTAATCAAGCCCTTCAGGCTTATTTGAAAAAGCCCTTCAGGCTTATTTGTGTGCTAGAGCAGTTTTGGAACAAAACTCTGCAGGGCTGCGGCCCTCCAGGAACTGAGTTTGACACCCCTGTTTTAGATGTTAAAGTCAGGAGAAGATTCTTTAAAGTATGTTCAGATGATGCTGCTAATCACCGCTGTCATATTTTGATGGCTTGTTTTCAGAGCGCGCTCATTGTCGGTGGGATTTGCTCTGGTGTGGAGCTCCCCGCTCGCTCACTGCATCATGTTGGGATTGCTGATCTCTTTTTCCTGATATTAGTTTCCTGTGGGCTTATGGCCTACACACAGACCCTTTCCTCTGTCCGGGCCTCTCCTGCATCCAGCCGCTGGGAAAACAAAACATGGGAGATCCGGGGCTCCAATCAGCCCCAGCTTTCGCTTTTAGACAATCATTGACATAATGCCTTCGGGAGGCTGTAGGGATGACGCACAGTTGCCCCTTCATAATGATACCTGTTATACTTTCAGATGGAATCAGACAGCAAATACTTGTGTCTGCTTGTTCATGGTGTAAAATTTTAGAAAAAAAAGTTTTGCTTTGTTTCTGAAGCGTACTGTACATGCACAGTGATTTTATATACATATATACATGTTTCTATGGAAGCCCGTTTCCGCCACTGAACAAAAAAAACCAAAAAAACGTTTTTATCCCACAATTTGTCTCACAACTTTTTATCTCACAATTCTGACTTTTTTTCTCGCAACTGCGAGTTTACATCTCGCAATTCTGATTTTTTTTTTTCTCAGAATTGCCTGATACAAACTCGCTATTCTGACTTTTTTTTCTCAGAATTGCCTGATACAAACTCACAATTCTCAGAATTGCGAGATGTAAAGTGGTAATTCTGATATTTTTCTCAGAATTGCATGATATAAACTCGCAATTGTGAGTTATTAAGTCAGAATTGTGAGATATAATCTCACAATTCTGAGAACATATTCTTTTTTTCCCCTCAGAACTGGACTTTATAACTCACAATTGTGCATTTATATCTCACAATTTTGAGAAAAAAAGTCAGAATTGCGAGATACAAACTCGCAATTGCAAGAAAAAAATGAGAATTGTGAGATACAAACTCACAACTGCAAGTTATAAAATCAGAATTGCAAGTTTATATCTCACAATTCTGACTTTATTTCTCACAATTGTGAGTTTATATCTCGCAATTCTGACTTTATTTCTCACAATTGTGAGTTTATATCCCACCCAGCAGGTACAGGGCGTCAATTTAACGTCAGGTTGCCATTGGACATGACGTCAGACAGACATTTTGCATTTTGGTTGAGAATGAAAACCTTAAAATAAAGTGTTACCAAAAATAGTTTTTAGTGCTGTGTAATTTTCATCTTTTAACCAAGTTAATATTAAAAATCTGATTGTTTTTGTTCATTTTAAAGATTTGTAACAACTGACGACTGTAAACTCTAGTGTTCAAACTATAATGTTCATAATAAACGTTTGGTTTCATTAAACATTTGGTAATAAACATTTGGTTTCAATAAGATTTTTAAATGTTTTGAAAGAAGTCTCTAATGCTCACCAAGGCTGCATTTATTTGATTAGAAAAACAGTAAAAACCGTAATATTGGGAAATATTAATACAATTTAAAATGTCTTTTTTTTTTTCTATTTTAATATAGTTTAAAATGTAATTTATTCCTGTGATGGCAAAGCTGAATTGTCAGCATCTGTAAGTCTTCGGTGTCAAATAAAAAAAAAAAACATTACATATTTTTTAAATATTTGAACAAAGTTTTAAGTTCACTAAGGGTGCATTTATTTGATTAAAAATACAGAAAAATATTATTACACTATAAAAACTCTTTTAATATATTTTACAATGTAATTTATTTCTGTGATGGAAAAGCTGAATTTTCAGCATCACTACTCCTGTATTCAGTGTCACATGATCCTTCAGAAATCATAATATGATGATTTGATGCTAAAAAATACTTATTATTATCAATGTTGAAAACAGTTGTGCTGTTTTTTTTTGTTGTTTTTTTTTTGTGGAAACAGTGATACATTTTTTTTATTCTTTAATGAATAGAAAATTTAAATAGAAATATTTTGTAACATTATAGATGCCTGTTTTGATCAATTTATATTTTTTTATATTTATATCATTCATATTATAGCCATAACATGAAAATACTTAACATTATTTTCAGTTATTACAACTGCATTGTGTTTAAAGGGATAGTTCACCTTCAGTTGCTGGTCACCATTGACTTCCATAGAATGGGGAAAAAAACACTATGTAAGTCAATGGGGAACAGCAACTGAAGGTGAACTATCCCTTTAACATCTAACTGTCTTGCATCGCGTTGATTGATTTCTACATGTTCTTTTGAGCAGGACAGGTGGACAACAAGTCCATACTGACCTTGAGCCATGTTGTCTAAGACCCACAAGTACAGGACTTGTCACAACTTTCTAAAAGTCAGGGAATGTGTGTATATGGCCCACACTGTCTCACAGTGACCTCATGGGGTGACATGTGACCTCTCCTGCTGCACAGATCTTCTGAGACGCACCGTTGAAGTGTAACAGCGCACAGAGTCCAGCTTGAACTTTGACCCCTGGCACCCCAGGAGCCTTGGCTCTGTCGGAGCCGATTCAACCCGCACAACTCAAAGGGACTGTGGCTATCAATCAAAAGTGGGGAAGGGAACAGAACCGATGCACGTCAAGAAGCCATTTTAACTTGTAAGGTTGTAAGCCAGGACAAGCATATGGTCCATTTACTCCCGATGATGGACATGGAACGCATCTGTTTGTTCAAGACAGCAAGACACATCCCATAAGATCTGACAGGAGGGTGGAAGTCTTGAATAAGCCCAAGCCCATGCCTCAAGGGACAGGTTTCTTAACTGGGGGAAGAGGTGATTCTGTTCAGCCTTATAAAGCTTTCATGAAAACCCCCAAGAAAAGAGGGTCACGCTATTGATTGAACCTGTAAGAGGAAGCAGTTGTGACCTATAATTGTTAGTGAAGACAAGAGCTGAGAACGGCGAGAGGGATGACACCAAGCTGAAAGGGTACATGTATACGCTGTTAACTTCCCTGTGAAATGTGGATGGGCAGCTGGGATAGCGGAGACGAAATGGTGATCCCCACGTTACGTCTGGGACGGCTGGAATATTTTCGAAATGGAGTTGTATTTGTCCATCTTGGTCTATTTAAATCTGTTACGTGTGTTTAACTGCATGTGCACATGCTTTAAAGTCTCTGAATGCTCTCTCTGACAGTTAATGTTGACGTCAGATTCTTGAACTCCTCCTGTAATATCAGTCATTGAACTTATTAATTCACTTTGTGTAGTTATAGCTGTACACATCAATCGAGTGAGTGTAAAAACAATATGTGTTTGAAAGTCATAAAAGTGGTTCTTACAACTACTGTCATACACTACTGTTCAAATGTTTGTGGTCAGTAAAATCACATTTTTAAACATTTTTTACGTTTTTAATATATCTGAACAAAGTCTTGTATGTTCACTAAGGGTGCATTTATTTGATCAAAAATAAAGTAAAAACAGTAATATAAATATTATTACACTAATAAAACTCTTTTAATATATTTTACAATGTAATTTATTCCTGTGATGCAAAGCTGAATTTTCAGCAGCCATTACTAAAGTTTTCAGTGTCACATGATCCTTCAGAAACAAGATCCATCTAATATGGTGCAACATTTCTTGTTATTATCAATGTTAAACATAGTTGTGCTACTTAAGATTTCTATAGAAACCATGATACATTATTCAAAGAACAGCATTTGTTTCAAATTGGAATCATTGTGTAACATTATAAATGTCTTATATTGTCACTTTTTATCAATTTAATGCATCTTTGCTGATTAAAAATTATTTTTTAAAAATCTTACTGACCCCAAACTTTTGAACAGTAGTATATTAGTAGTAAGTCTTACGCACCATATGAGAAATTTGTGTAAGAAACATACCAAAATGTAAGTAGTTATTTTCATTTTGTGGTAAACTACTCTAGCCTAATGACAACTACATACTGTTGACTTATTATGGTATACATACTACGTCTATACTAAAGTCAGTTAAATAAGATAAGATATTAGACTAATAATTAAATTCACAAAAAAAGGTATAGCACAAATGGAGTGAAGGAATAGAGAAGACAGATGCAAAGAAGCCTTCTGATGGTGTACTCAGTCAGAAACCTGATCTCATTGTCTCCAGTGAGCTCTGTATGGAGGTCAGAAGCTGCTTTCACAGATGTCCTGCCCTTTGACCTCTGTGGGGCTCATGGTTAGAGCTTTTCTGAAAAGCTGTTGTTAGCGGTGACTGGGGGTCACCTTCGCCACAGTACTTAACCTGCAGCAGCCAGTAAAATATATACCCACTTTTAACTGGTCGTAGAATCACTGATGGTGGCTTTTTAGCAGTGACCCCTACTCAGCTCAGTTTCCAATTTTACAAATTGCTTTTACTTAGGAAAACCTAAACAATCAAGTAACCATGAAATTTAACACTTGTTTCATGCTGCAGTCGTAAGTCTCTTAACTTGACTTTTACATAGAAGTTCAATTAACAAGGTGGTTATATTGAGTCACTTATGTTTTAGACATTTCCAGTTTTACTCCGCCAATGAAAATTTAGTGCAAATAGCTATAGATTCTATTTACATTATGTTAAAATAGCAGAATTTTCTGCTATTTATACTACTTATTGCAAATAGTGGCAATTATCTGCCCCTCAGTATTGTAGTAGATAATAAAACAGTATGCAGTAATGACATATTGAGTGTAAATTATAATTTAAATTCAAAATGGATGCCACCTTATTGGGGCAATATAAGCTCTCCCTACACCTACCCTAATCCTACCTGATTTATTTTCAACTTTTAAATTATTTCCTTCATTTTTATTGAAAATAAATGCCTTTCCAATGTAATATGAGATTTGAAAAGGGAGGGAAAAAGTTTGGCAAAAGGCGGATTCGAATTTAGTTCGATCACGTCAAAAAAAAAAAAAAAAAGACTATGGCATGTGCTTTACCATCTATGCCCCTGGAGCTAATGTCAAACTATCGTTTTTTGTAGTGTTGACTAGCGCAATCACACATTGGTGGGCAGAGTTAGTGTAAATAGCCTCTGCCAACAAGGCAGGCCTCCGAAATTGGCAACAAAACCATCTTTTTTCAGTTGTACTGCAGTACCTTCAAGCAACACAAAATAGGTGGTGTTTCTTTCTTGAATGAATCACTGTTTTGAATTGGTTGAGTAAACAATTCGATGACTTACGCATGAAGATCGTGGCTATATAGTAGGTTACTACATAATAGGTTAAAACATCAAAAGAGTAGAGTGTCTAAATTCATAGTATTTATAAAACATTAGACAAAAAGTACCTGGATGACGTACTGCTTTCATTGAGATTCTGAAGTGGACACATTGCTATCCAATGGCCACAGGAGAGGATTTGTTAATAGCAGTGAAGCAACGCAACAGAAGCTGCATGACAATGACAATATGACAAATGTAGTATGTCCAGATTACATTCATATTAAACACATTCATATTATATAGAACATACTTTTTAATGGTCGCAAAGTTAATACTTACTCAAAAGCAATACCTCAGAGAGTATGCGATTTCAGATGCAACCCCTCATTTGTTTGATTCCTGAATGAATCAGGGGTTTGGAGTGAATCAAAAATGACTCACTCATAGAGACAGTTACTCATCGCCACCTACTGGTTGTAACAATGTAACCTGCTGAAATAATCACTGCAAAATGCTCACCACTAATGCACAGTCTAGAAAACACAAACATGTGTAGCGATACAATCAGCGAAAAGTTCCATATATGATATATTGCTCAATATAAAATAGCCATTTATAATTCACATACATTCAATTCAAGGACTGATGTGGTCCACCCAGTGTGGGCTGTGATAGACAGGAAGATGTTCACACCTTCTTGATAAATGGTTATGTCTGCACAGACTTGCCAGCACAGAGATCTGATAGCGTTACTGCTGTGAAATACAGACCTTGTGCAGGACTCTAAACTAATTTTACATGCCTCCTACTGACAAGCCCAACACCAGCCATTTGCCATGCAATCAATCAAAAGAGTACAAAGGATACAAACCTTGTATTTTTGTTGCTTATAAGATTATAGTTGTCTTGATTTGTGGAGAAGTCTTATTTTGATTCAATAACACTTCAGCACAGTGTGAACCTTGCTAAGTGTCAATGTGATAAGGATACAAACTACAATGATTGTTCTATAGTTGGAACAGATGAAATTGGTGTGTAGTGCTGGTGATGTTGTTTAGACGGCAGCATACTGTGTGTGTGACAAAAATTGACAAGCTATACGCTTCATTTATCATTTCGCACATCCGAGCAGTTTTGCTGTCTGCCGTTGGGTTGCTGAGAGCAATGTTATAGCTCCATTCAGAGCAGTGTTTCTTATTATCTCAATAATTCTATTTTTACTGCATTCAGCTAGACAAAAATCTTGGTGAGGCATTAGACACAATGGACTCGTATAGACCATGAGACCATATGAAATCACTCTCCCACTATGATGTGGGAACTCTCAGCTGATGTCATTGGGTTTTATGGCGAGTTGAGTGTGAAGCCAAAGCTCTTGACAGTGGCGTCGGCGTGTTGAGGTTAAGACTTTCTGAGAATGGATGGAGACACTCTTATTTCCTTCCTTTAAAGGGATATTTCACATAAACATGACATTTCTGTTATCATTTACTCACCCTCATGTTGTTCCAGACCTGCATGACTGACTTTCTTCTGTGGAACATGGAAAAAGATGAAGAATGTCTCATCTGGTTTTTGTCCATGCAGTAAGTCAGTGTTGTTTTGGACTACATTGACTTTCACTGTAATGCAAAAAACAACTGAAATACACTTCAAAATATCTTCTTTGTGTTCTGCATAAGAAAGGTAAGTTAAATACAGGTCATGAAGGTGAGTAAATGAAGACAGAATCTTCATTTTTGGCTTTAACTTCCAGGAAACACTATTTTCATAGCCTATGAGCGTTCATCTCGAGTAGATGGTCTTGCTTGGCTTACATTTGAAATGTGTCTGGGATGCTTGATTATGCAGACTCACTCAGAGAGCCTCAGGAGATTTAACCAGACATCCTCAAAAACACAGAGGTTTTGAATTGGCAAAGGAGTGCCACTCTCAGACTAAAAAACATTGTATGCATAGTTGTATAATTGCTTTTGATACTGAAGGGATTGTAAACAAGCGACTGCCGATCTCAAGCAGACCAATTTCCAAGGAAATGGTTTACTTTGAGCAATGATCGTCACCTACAAATGTTAGGCAAGCTGTGGCCTAATATTTATCAATTTCCATGACGACTCTTTTAAGAACGCATTCAAAGAAAATGAAGTGAAAGTTAGACGGCTATCCTTTGAGGGTTGAGTGTCATGTGCCATTTATGATAATTCAGGGTTGAGTTCACTCTTTTACGTTAATTAGATCATAAATGCTTGAATGAAACCTTGAAACCATTATTATATCCACGTCTATTAATCGAGGTTAAGTTGGGATGGTGATTGCTGGCAGTTAAAGTGACATGGAGATCTATAGACTCTTATGTAAGTGTCTGTTAAACTCTCACAAGTAAATCAGCTTTCACTTATAGAGTCAATCAGTGTGCGGTAAGAGGACTCTGGGTGTTTACATGTTTGTTGGGCAACACCTTAGCACTCAGAAGTAACCCCAGGTAGGGTGAAGGTCTCTATTTGATTGAATCACAGCTCATAAGCCCTTAATTTATACAGCTTTCACTTGACATTACATCTTCTAAAGATTGCGTAAGGAAGTTGTGTGGAAAGGCTTCTTTACACAGATGAATTGTCTAGGCTTGTATTTCCATGTGTACTCATGTCATTTTATGAGTCAGTAATAAATAAGGATGTCCGGGATGATAAAATCTTATAGAATCTAGTTTAAAATGCATGTGCAAATATTTAATTTAATTACTCAAAAATGTTGTGTTGTAATAATCAAAATGCAATTATGTAAGATCCTTATGTAAATAGTTGTGCCATTTCCAGGAACATTACACCACCTAGCCATGTGACTTTAAGCCCCACAAAAATTATTAAAATGAATTTTAATTCAAAAATTGAAAAAAAGTTCATTGTATCCCTTGCAAAAAAATAAAATAAGTGCACTAATTGTATTAAATGTGCACATGCAATGTACTTCAAATCTTAAAAGTATATTTGTATTATATTTTTAAATTGAAGAGTAGCTGACTGCATTTAATATAAATCTGAACTATAATGCTGTTTCATTTAATTGCAATTAACAATTAAGTGTCTAAAACATTACATTCAGTTGACACTTATATATTCTTTTAAGTATATTATTTCCATAATAAGTACTTTTGTCTTTTTCACAATTAATATGTGAAATACACTTTACATTATTCCAGAATCTTAATAGTCCAGTCACATTACCTGCTTTCTCTCTCCACTCACTTTTTCTCTGCATTTATGTCTTAACATACAATATAGCTGTGCTGGTGAGGTACGGACTGGGGCATGCAGCTACTGAATCATTTATCCCTCCTGTTGCAGCTTTCCACAACCATTTAGCAGATGCTTTCATCCAAAACGACTTACAGTTTGCAGATTGCAGTTACAGTCCCTCAAGAGCTCCTTGCTTAAGGGCACATTCGTAAGAGAGGAGAATTGGGATCTCAACAACTCTCCAGTTACAGAGTCACCTCTTCTTGGGACACCATCCAGGACCCTTAACCAGCACCCCCATAGAGCGAAAGCACTAAATCATTCATGCCCCAGATTGTGCTGTATCATGGCCCATTGAATTCCATGAATTTTGAAGTTGTTGAAAAACACAGAGCTTATGCAACAAACTGAAGTTTGATTTTTATCCCTCAGAGGCAATATAATTCCTCTCGGGTGGAGTATTGTAGAAATGCTGATGGTGAAATCATGCAACGGCATGCCTGGCCTGTAAAGAGAGTTATGCCAGCATATGAGCAATGATTAGGAAAGAGAGTAACGACAGCATTCGCTGATTCTTTTTACCAGACCTGCACTTATCATTCGATTTAACAGCAGATAAGGCCTCTGATTACACACCTAGGCATTAGACATTACTAATCATGAAGTGAGTCTTCAAATCACTCATTCATCAAGAGCTCTCTTCAAGTAGGACAAGGCGCTTTGAAAACCCTTTCTATTTGCTTATAAGCATAACTGACAAAACACTGATCGTAAAGGGATAGACCACAAACAAGTGAAAATTCTGTCATCATTTACTCACCCTCATGCAGTTCCAAACCTTCTGTGGAGCACAAAAGAAGGTTTCAGCTGTTTTTGCCTATGTTATGAAAGTCAATGGGACCCAAAACTCACTACACTTATGTCTTTAGTGGAGTTTGTAAGTTTTGGATCCCATTGTCGTTAATAATACAGGCAAAACAGCTGAAACATTCATTAAAATATCTTCTTTTGAGCTCCACAGAGGGTTTGGAACTACATGAGGGTGAGTAAATGATTAAATGTATGAAAAATATCATTACATTCAATTCACACCTAAGTATATTACTTTAAAATTGCAATTCATCTCTTGTGAAAGAGAAATACACTTTACCATACTTTTAAAAATAGTACTTACTATGGAAATAATATACTTTAAAGTATTTTAAATAGCTTAACACACCAAAACAAAACAAATGAGCAACATATCATTAATGAATATGTGAAATACACTTTCTCCACAAATTATTTTAAAATGCACATTACCTGCCCATTGACTTTGATAATATAAGCAAAAACATTCTTCAGAATATCTTATTTTGGGGTATTTCAGAAGAAAGAGTCATACAAGTTTGGAACGACATGGGGTGAGTACATTTTTTTTTTAATTTTGGGTGAACCGTCCCTTTAAGTTTCATGAAGTTTTATAGTGTTGATGGAGCCAGGCCACAGTGCCAATGGCTGCTATACTGCTGTATATAGATAGATAGTCAAACCACAGTAAAAGAAGCACTAAACTTTCAGTTTATTTCCAGATTTACCAGCATGTGCTTCTTATTAAGCCTCAGAAACTGTGGTGCCACTCAATTAAAAACACAGCCAATTGTGTTTTCTTTTTTCTAGTATGTGTTAGTCATGTTAAGGTATAGCGTACATTGTAAAGTGATTAGATGAGGATCAGATGGCAAGCCTGAGCCCCAAGGGCTGTGGTTTTGCGTATGACGGCAAGTGTGGGTGCAGTGTGGGCGCAGCGGTTGCGGTGTAGGCTGACGCGTGCCGGCCCTGTGCAGGGCGTGTAGGCATTGTGCTGGCACACCCTCTCTCTCACGTCAGCCCGGCCTGTCTCTACAGGCGCGAGATAAAAGCCTACAGCTCAACTCGTGCCTCCTTTCACTCAGATGGCTACAGCGCAGTCCTGTATCCCCTCAGGTGAACAACAGCTTGTTTCCCTGTTGTTGCTTTACTGATAACCTTCTGTCTCATGCTGGCAATCAGATGCAGAGGAAACGAGGTGTAGATGTGTGGGGTTGTGTCCCATGTCTCTCATAAACTTAGCACAATAGTTTCATATAATAGTAATCTGTAATATTGCACTGTTCAGTGTAAAGAGGTAGGGCTGTTAAAATGACTAATAAAGGGGAAGTCGTGGCCTAGTGGTTAGAGAGTCGGATGTGTAACCCAAAGGTTGCAGGTTCGAGTCTCAGGTCGGTGGGGGGAGTGAATGTACAGCGCTCTCTCCACCCTCAATACCATGACTGAGGTGCTCAATATCATGACTGAAGCCCCCACTGCTCCGTGTGTACACACACACACACACACTTTGGATGGGATAAATGCAGAGCACAAATTCCGAGTATGGGTTACCATACTTGTCCACGTCACATCACTTTGTCACTTTCAAATGACTGGTTTCTCATCAAACTTATTTGCTAAAAGCTCTTTGTGAAGTTACTCCCTAAGGAAGCATGTCCCAGATTTGAAACTTGTTAGAAGAGAGACACTACAAAACAGCTGCTGGTGAATTCAGCTGTTTGTTGTGTGCTAATGCCCTCTTCAGTTCAAGCAGGGATTGCAGTTCAACACCTTGTGTGCCACAGTGCTACAAAAAAAGGTTAAACTGATTTGGATTGGTAATTGATTTACCAAAAATGATTTACAAATGCAGATCATGGTTTTATCAATTAAAAAAAAAAAAGATAAGAGATAAAGTATTTTTGCAGTGATGTACTATAAGTTATTACAATTTAAAAGTACTACTTTCTGTTGTAATATATTTTATACAATAATTTATTCCTAAAGATGAATTTTCATCATTACTCCGGTCTTCAGTGTCACATGATCCTTCAAAAATCATTCTAATATGCTGATTTGATGCTCAAGAAACATATCTTACTATTACCAATGTTAGGCTGATACAGTTTTTGCTGCTTAATATATCTGTGGAGACCATGACACACTACTATTCAAATGTTTGTGATTAAAATAGAAAGAAGAAAGACAGAAATTAATACTTTTATACCAAGGACACATTAAATTGATTAAAAAGTGATAGTAAATACATTTGTTACAAAAAAAAATGTTACAAAAAATTCTGTCAAATTAGTGCTATTTTTTTACTTTTTATTTATCACAGAATCCTGCAAAATTGATCACGATTTCCAGAAACTATTAAGCAGCACAACCATTTTCAAAATTGATAATAATAAGAGGTAGTATTAATAGCATTAATAATAATAGTGGATAATAATAATTGAGCACTAAATCAGCATATTAGAATGATTTCTGAGGGATTTCTGAAAATTCAGCATTGCATCATAGGAACATATGAACATTTAAATTGTAATTATATCTAACAATAGTTCAGTTTTTTGCTGTATTTTTTCATAAAACATATACAGTCAACATTTGAAGTGGATCAAAAAAGTTAATCAAAGTTGTCCTAAGACAAGAATGGGTATTGTTTTGGTTTTAGGACAACTTTGATGAAAGGTTTTGATCTACTTCAAATGTTGACTACTATATATAAATTCCCTGATCATTGCTCAACCTATGAAAATGTTAGCATCTGCTATTTGCATAAAACGTTTTTGCTTTGCAGTGATAGTAACAAGTATTTTTGCAGTGCTGTACTGTATGTTTTAGTTTCTGATCCCTCAAAGAAATTATTGAAAATGAAAATAGTACATACAGATATTTTAATTAGGGGAAAGAAAGGATATTTTGTTGATTTATTCAAAAGAAAAAGTTGATTGTTAGTTAATAGGTATATACAAATACTTTGGGAGGCATGAAGATGTAATGGTGTCAGAAGAGTGCGCCATTGTGCTGCTCATTCATGCCGTCTGCGTTTGAATATACAGTATGCTGAAAAGGACAAAATGTTTGATGTAACTTAGTTTTATTTTTACTGCTGCATGATTAACTGACTGCGGATATATTTAAGTGCTGCTTATGTTATATTTCTCTGTCCTTTTCCTCAGCAGAAACTGTGAGTGTCAATTCACATCTGACAATAATTTGGTTTCTTATTGGAGCATGAACATGACATAAACTTTACTATGATAATCAAACATGGTGGAATAAATAGGTGCCATTGCCTTCGCCATAAAGTCTGGTCTACAATAAAGTTTATTCTGGCCATTAACACAGAAAGGAGTTGCCTAACCAAAAAGTGATGCAGACAACCATAATTTATGTGACGTTTAGGGGTTGGTTAATCTGAATTTGATGATACAACAACAATAAACCAGTGGGGTGGTTGCTTATTCAAATAATTGCTCAGCAGTCTCAGTAAAAGGTTGTAAAGATAACCACAGAAAATGGAAAATGTGCAGACTTTGTGACCAGAATGTCTGTCCATCCGAAAAGTAATAACCTCAGATTATTTCAGAAATATAACTCTAAAACAACATGTCTAGGCCTGGTTATAGGGTCTCATGGCTGCTCCTCTCACTGTTATGCAGATAATTCGCAGCTCTAACTAGCCACTGTACACTAGAACTGTAATATTCTAATACTGAGATGAAATTTGCTATATGAATGAATATAAGTGTAACTCTAATTAAAACAAAACATAATATACAGATGCAGGATCTCTTTATGGGTCCATGTTGTAACGTAACTTTATCCCCATTAAAATTAGCTATTTATTGAAACAAAGTAGAAGAATAGGTAACACTTTCTTAAAGCCTTTATGTATGATGCATTACAAAAGTGGTATGCCTTGTAATACACCTTATAATGCATTGTACAATCTCATGAATAATTGTAACCACAGTTAATACATTATAACACTTAACAATTCATTGTTACACTATACATTTTAAATTCAGTTATAATCATTTACGACAAGATATAATGTAATACAATGCACATTATGAATAATTAGGGGAAAGGGAAGTGATGTGTGGCCAAGTACGGTGACCCATACTTGGAATTTGTGCTCTGCATTTAACCCATCCAAAGTGCACACACACAGTAGTGAACATACACCTGGAGCAGTGGGCAGCCAATGCTGCGGCGCCCGGGGAGCAGTTGGGGGGTTTGGTGCCTTGCTCAAGGGTCTCACCTCAGCCGTGGTATTGACCTGCCGTACCTGAGACTCGAACCCACGACCTTCGGGTTACAAGTCCAACTCTCTATCCATTAGGCCACGACTGCCCATTATAATGCATTATACCCTTTAATAACCCTTTATAATGTATTATACATAAAGGCTTTAAGTAAAGTGTTACCAAAGAATAAAATAATGAAATAACAATTGAGAAAATGTGATCTTAGTTTAAAATTGCGAAACTGTTGAAAACGGAGTCAGCTGAAGTTACCAACCCCCTTGTGAGAGGGAGAGGAGTGCTGGAGTGGCCAAATGTTAGCAACCAATGTTTGTTTGCTATCAGCAGAACATTTCTCTTGTCAAATAATGATTGAAGATCAAAAGTAATACCAAGCTGCCACCTAATGAGAAACATATTATGAGATTTCTCTTTGGATAACATCATCAAGGGTTTGCATGAAATGATAAATCAGTCAGTGACATCATATGAGATAACTGCCAATGTAGATGAATTTTACAATGTTAAATAATCCAGTCCTGTCTGTCTGTCTGTCAAATACTGTCAACTGCTGCATTATGTTTGACCCTCACCATGTTCTTCCACGCTGATATGGAGGAAAGAGAGATTTGTTACCTTTAGTTCTTTCTAACGTAAATTATAAATCTTACTCTGTGACAGCAAAATCAAAATTATGGCTTTCATTGTATTTATTTATCTGTTTTTGTGGCTTTAATGGTTTTCCAGAAACAAAAACCTACTCCCACATCACAGCATGTACCAGCGGAGAATGTGAAGCATGGCTTGGCAATAAATCCAGCTGTCTCACTGCAAGAAATCAGGCCCTCAGAGGAACCCAAGCCTGGTTCACAGTATTGCCGCGTGTTTTTCTCCCTGTCAGCATCCCTCACTTCTTTCTTTGATCTATCTCTATCTTTTTTGATTATATTTTGCTGCTGTATACATTCTTCATGCTTTGTTTTGCTCTACCATTAAAGGTGTAGCAGCTTTGAGTCATTTAATGCATGTGAGAGCCAAAATATCTAATCATTCTTCTACCATATTGTCCATTATCTGCTTCTGAGTGCAAATTGAGCTAAATGCATTAAAGCATGAAATGGCATATACAGCTCATTTTACTTCTGCAAATGTGAGTGAAACAAAATTTAGGAGAGACTTGATTTTATCCAGTGGGAACTGAATGGATAGTATGGGTGTTAATGTGCAGCCACTTTTACTACTCAGCGAAATTATGCAGACGAAGCCAGTCATTTCAATAGGAGTTAGCACCATATTGGCAGAGTTTCATGTGAGAGCAAATGTTCCCCATGCAAGTTTAACTCGTATTCAAGTTGGTCACGCAAATCAACCACAATGACCAACAGAACGCTGCTTGGTTTGAAAGCAGACTTATGTGTGAGTGGACAATACTGATTAAAACTAAATGGTAAAACTACTAAATGCATTTTATTTGATCATTAAATATTATTATTAATATAAATAGTATATTATTTATTAATGATTTGTAGAATTATTATATTTAATAAAATGTATTGTTAACATAAGTGACATCAGCTGAAAAAGTACTGTTTATATATATTGCTTTTTTAATGATTTTTAATTTTGATTTTATGTTGACATGATATTCTTACAGTACATACAGTATTTTAGTATGGCTTGCAATGTTCATTATTATTTTCATTAATATTATTATTATTATTATTATTATAATATTAAAATCTGTCAATGGAAAAAATACTCTCAATAGTCTTGCCTGTTTTGACTTGTTGGCTAATTCCTCTAAGTGAAAATACAGAATAAGCCCACTAAGGCATTAATATATTTTATGTTAGCTAAAATGTTTTCCCAGCTTTTTGCAAGACCGGCTCATTTATTTCCAAATCTGGAGATGTTACTGGACAAACTTTTGAATGAGTGCATTCTGATGCTGATGTTCATTGAGTTTGTATCTCAGGGGCTTTGGCCCGTAACTGTCTCTGTTTAAACTGGCCTGCAAGAATCTCTATAAATGGACTGTGGCCTTCTGAAATGTCTTCATTCTCTCTTTCTCTTCATTTCCCTGTCTCCTTTTCTCATGAAGGATTTACAATGTTTTCTACTTTTCTTTTGTTTCTTGTAAGCTGTTTCACATTAAGCACATTCATAATTTCTCTAGTGTGATATGTAATAATAATACGTTGTATTTGGGTAGATTCTGTGGTTAATCACAGTTACAAAGCTATAATTCTATGGCCTCTGCAGCTCTTCATATTTCCCAGAAAGCGTTTATTTTACCAGAGGAATCTAATTTATTCATGCCTATGAAAATATTTTCAGAAGTCAAAGTCAAAATATCAACTATTTATAGGCTAATAATAGTGTTTTCAGCAGATATCCAGTGAAATTCAGTAAACTGACTGTGCTAGCTCAAATTTGAATAATTCATGATGCCTGAGACCCTGAACTCTCCAGACTTTTCAATTGCTCTTTTCACTGAAGAACTGGATTTTCTTGCACTACTGAATTCATTCAGATTTCAAAGTTCCTGTCATACAAGTTAAAATTCCTCCATAAAATAAAAAAGCCTAAGGCTCACTCAGACAGTATTGAAGGTAGAGAGCCTTTCAATTGACTGTATATGTAATGACCTGCTGGAGTAGTAGGTATGCTGTTCAAAGGGTCTGGCTTTACTGCTGCCTTTCAGTTATTGCGATTTTATTGTACCAGATTACATAACAGATTAAATAATAGGCCCGGTTATGAAAGTCTTGATTTATGGTTAGAAATTGTTAAATGACATTATTCAGTAGTTAATTTACAAGCTAAGTGATAATTAATCAGTTATTATTATCTTTTTAGTCATTTTATTCAGCTTGAATTTAAAAAAACAACAAAATTTATATATAGGAACTTTTAATATTCTCAATGTTTCATTTCAAATAAATAATTTACATATGCAACTCTCTGCATGTTGTATGTCACTGTTTGTTTTCCCTGTTTTTCCAACAATAAAGGTCTAATTAAGAGCAATATGCAAATCAAAACATAGTTAGGTAAAACTGTAATATTTTTATAAATTAATATTCAGAGATACAGAATAACAGTAAGGAAAATATTTTTTTTATGCATATTAATTCCTGTTGATACAAAAAGGCTATTGTTTCTTTATGTTTCTCTACTGGCATTTTGTTTTTATTGAATGTAGAAATCAGTGCCGCTTTCTGTAAAACAGCTTTTGTTTTCAAAATAACTATACAACTAACAGATAATAGATAGCAGATGGTGGTTTTTCGCAGTCAGTCATTTTTATAATAATGAACACAATGACTTTGGCATTTGATAGTTTGACCAGCAACCATACGGTTAGACTGAGAAACCCTAAATAAGTGTGTATCTTATCTGCAATACTCAACAAATCTGTATCCCACCATCATTTCATCTTTGCTATCTGCTGCACAGGTCACAAGAGCCCTGGAGCCGGAAAACAGCTGACAAGAAAAGAAGAGGTGTCAGCTTCCAGAGGACGATTGATTTGTAAAGAAGAGGAAGATCCCAGACCCAGTGCCACAAACAACCGTGGAGAACATTGGTTCAGAGACACAGGGCCTCTTGAACAAGGAATTAAAACCTCCTGACTTGTGCTGCCAGGGTCAGGCCAATGCCAGGGATTCAAGATGACCCACAAGGGCATCGGAGGTCAGCGTGAAGCTTTGTAGAAGTGAGAGAGGAAGTTGTTGATGTTGTGGCACATTTGCTGCATGTTTATTTAAGGGAAGGCATTTTTCTGCCCACTGGCATTTTCTCATTCCGACTCTGCAATTTATGTTTTGACTCTTATGTCAACAGGAAATTTAATTATATAATTTTTATTGCCACATTAAAACAGCCCATCATTACCACTCATTATTAAAAAAATATATATTTTTAGACTCGAATAAATGTTGATAATTGGTCGTGTTTTCTATTATTTTTGCAATAACAATCAAGTTATTTCTAGCTAGTTCCAGGCCTCAAATTTCAGCTGATACTAGGATGACCACCTGGTTATTGCTAGATGTGTTTTTGCAGGACATTGCGGGATAATTGTGTGAGAGGTAAATTTACTACTATTATACTATATGTACATTAGTCGGAAGGCGGAGGGTGAACTAAAGCTAAAAGAAGCCTGTAATCAAGCACATCATAAACCCGTCTTTTTTACCAGATATGAGTGTCAGAATATATTTTTAATAGGACTGGATTTGTATTTAATGTGATCATAATTTAATAAAATCATTGTGAGTTACTAATTACAGAGCTTTCATTTTCACGTTATTCAAACAGCAAATAAATTTGGCCTAAGCAGCAAAGACATTATCACAGTCTAGCAAGAGTTCAAGCACTTTCAAAACAACTGCTGTTATTATTAATAAAGCTGTCTACACTGTGAAATTAATCTCTTATTTGCATCATAGGTCCATCTGCATTTTGTTGTTTATGATGTGAGAATTCGCGAGAGTGCAGAATTCAGTCAGCGAGCGCGCGAACTAAACAAATCTCCGGTGATTCAGCGACGACTCATCTGAACACCTCTGATTGGCCATTGCATTCCTATGCTCAACAGAATCGTGTGTGATTGGTTATAATAATGCACAACACTAACGTGATTAGTTTATTATTAGACTATGCAAGCATTAAATGCTTACCGGAGTCAGTGCATCTTGAACTTGTAAGATCTGCAGGTTTGATCAGAATATTCTTATGCAGTATGTGTCTATAAGAAGTCCTGGCTGGTGTCGCTGTAACGATTTTTGATGAGGTTCACAATGATTCCTTTGCTCCGCTTACCAGTCATTATCAGCGGAAAAATCGCCCTCTATGAATGCGTTGGCTGGTTAAAAAAAAAAAATGCATTGGCTGGTTATTTATGGTCACCCTAACTTGTATTGTTTACTGTATCACTCCAGCTGTCTGTGTTTTCTGTGTTTTTCAGTCACTCTTTCTGAAGGTTACATCCTTACACCAGAAAGTGAAAGCAAGTGAGCTAACTGTGTTTAAGAGTCAGTCATTAAATCACTTGTTCAACTGATTCATTGAAAAAACTGATACACTCAGGGATGCTCAGTTTTGCTGAGGCTTTGTTTATCACTGTGTCTAAAATGTAAGTTACTGAATATTAAGCTGTTTACTGAACTGTTGTAATCACATTCGTGGCTTTGGTACAAATATTGTTTTTGAGTCACAACAGTTTCCTTTGCTGCCAATCACTGATATATTTTTCGGTAGCCAGGCAAATTGAAGACTGAGCTGTTTTTCCACCTTGCTTCAGAGTGCTTCATGATAGTGATTATTGAAATAGTCCTTAAGGCTGGGAAGGGGTCTCCATCACTGAATGGTGATTATTACCAAGGCAGACCTGTCTCGATTAGATACATCACTGTTACTCCAGCCAGCCCCATCTTTTCCTTATTCTTCTATCTCATTTCATCGACAGGGCCCATGTTTTGCAGTAATAATGAGATCTGAAGAGGAGAGATTCATCTCTTCGTCGAGATTACTAGAGCACAGTGTGCTGAGGAGGACACAATGGAGCACAAGCTCAGGTGTTGCTAATTTATGGTTTATCTACGCCCACATTGATGTTTAGTTGCCAGCTTTATGTTTTAATAAACTAAATGTTATGGCCATCAGTTTTAACACCACAAGCACGTACCACTTAAAGTTTGGACAATGTATGCTATAGCATCACAAAACTAGTGAAAAAATATGGGAAATTAATATTATAATTCTGGTAGAATTAAATGACTTTAAATTAGTTAATTTTTCTGAAGTTTCAAAGATCAAGTCAGTAAAATGATTCAGTCTCTTCTCATCACTGCAATATATTACTGCAATTTAAAGCAACTTTTTTCTATTTTTATATATTTTAAAATGTAATTTATTCCAGTGATGGCAAAGCTGAATTTTCAGCAGCCATTACTCTGTCACATGCTGATTTGGTACTCAATTATTAATAATGGTTCTTATTAATATCAGGGTTAAAAACAGGAAGATGAAAGAAGAACAACATTTATTTGATACAGAAATCTTTTGTAACATTATAAATGTTTTTGTTTTAGAAAATATTTTAAAAATGTCTTTACTGTCACTTTTGATCAGTTTAATCAATTCAATTTGCTGATATTTTAAAAACCCTTACTTACCCCAAACTTTTGAAAACTAGTGTATCACAGGTTGCACAAAAAATATTAAAAAGCAATAAACTGTTTTCAATATTGATAATAATAAGAAATGTTTCTTGAGCAGCAAATCAGCATATTAGAAATATTTCTGAAGGATCATGTGACACTGAAGACTGGAGTAACGACTGCTGAAAATATAGCTTTGCCATCACAGGAATACATTACATTTGAAAATATATTCAAATAAAAAAGTTATTTTTAGTTGTAATAATATTTTATAATATTACTGTTTTTACTGTAGTTTTTAATCAAATACATGCAGCCTTGGTGAGCATTAGAGATTTGCTTTAAAAACATTAAAAAATCTTAAAGTGCCCCTATTATGGGTTATGAAATATTTTGGTTTTGGGAGTCCCCAACAACAGGTTGACATGCATGCAAGGTCAAAAAATACTTTCATTTTCTTATAACATGCATTTATTTTTACCTTATTCGCTCAACGACTCCCAAACGATTCGTTCAGCAATTCATTTTTCCAAACCCCTCCTTTAATTGGTCAATTTCATTTAAAGCAGTGTATGTGAGCTTTTAACACTCCAAAAGCGGCATGTGCAGATGAAAACAGGGTGCATACAATGCCTAGTGGCAAAGAATGAATTTGTATTTTCATTAAGACCAACGCGAAAATCCAAGTTTTCCCAGGTCTGCGCGCGCAACAAGTGGGCGGGCAATATGCTAATATTTCATTTTAACGTCAACATGAAACGGCTTGGGATTCGTTTTTAAAACAACTCGTTTCAATGATTCAGAGTCGACTCTTTATTTTGAGAGATGATAACTTTATACATGGTGCACTTTCAGATTTAAAACTTTGCAGGATGTTTTCATTCACTTAGAGCTCTTTACACGCTGCATGAAAGGTAATTTTCAAAAATCCATTATAGGGGCACTTTAACTATTCCAAACTTTTGACCAGTATGTACATTTATAACACTATATTTAGCATTTTTTTTATTTTTTACCCTGGCAATAAATTCCAGAAAAAATAAATAAATAAATAAATAAACAAAACTAGTAAACGCTGTTGCAGAGGAGTTTCTAATAATATACTGTGGGAGTAAAAGTAAATGTGACCTCTTTCTCTCTTGCGATTGCTGTGATCTCTCTCTCTCTCTCTCTCTCTTTTTTCAAATACATATGCAAAAAGTATAATTTGCCGTGACCTCCCATTTACCTCTATAGATGTATACCATGCTATAGTTTACTTCCATGTTGAGAGCCTGTAAATGTAACTGAGTCATGATTATTCAAAATTTGGTACCCAACAAATACGTTAGTCTCCTGTCCTGACAAGGTAGTTGTAATCACCAGGGATGTACTTCCAGACCTCTAATAGCAGGGGTTTGTGAGATGCAGGGGTAACAGGGGCAATCATCTCAGCAGGACACAAGACTGCTTATCTGACATCCTGAATGCAGGTGCACACAGATAGAGTAGGAGAAAAGCATTTCGTCTCTGCTTCTGCTTATAGCCCAGGTCTCCTGTGGTGATGACTCTACCTTACCACATTTACAGAGCCATTACAGTGCATCGTAAGCCCTTGTTAAAGGGCACAATTTACCACCATCCACTTCCATTCCCTGAGGTCCAAAAACTTTGACTGTAAATAGGCCAACAACATCAGCTGCACTTCGCCAGTTAAATTATTTGTTTGTTTTCCATTTGTGCTGCTAGATGTGCTTTTGAGGTTTTTTTCTCATATTGTTTTTGGCTATTAGTTTAAACCATTTTGGATAAAAAAAATAAATAAATAATAATAAAAAATGCATTATTCAGTTACATAAATTAAATGATAGGCCTGGGTTTTATCGGATGAAACATTTGTAAACTGTGCTTAAATTGCACATTCTTCATATCGTGAGTGTATTGGTTTTGACAGTTGTTACTTGGTCAAGTTTGACTAACTCCAGCGGTTTGTGACAAGCTTTGCCTCACCACAGCCTAAATCACACAGGATTGCTTGTGCTGGTGTATTTGATGAGTTACAACAATTATTTATTGTCCTTTGTGTGTGATTCAGCATCATAACCTGTTTTTTTATTATTTTGATATTTTTTTATTTACTGCATTTTAGTGCATGTGCAGATAAAAACAGGGTGCACACAATGCCTGTGCTGTTAGTTTTGTCTTGAATTAATGCGTTTTCAGTCATTGTCAACATGCACTTGGATAAAGTTGGCCTGTTAATAACTAACCTTGCAGCTGTAAGGTCAGAATTTATGAAGGCAAAGACCAGCTATGACATTTTTGCAAGTTCTCAAAATGTTCTTTGCAGTAAAAAACTTTTACTCTAATTTAAAAGTAATATTAAGTGTTCGCATTCATTGTAACCGACTTATCATACTGCCAAGGCATGAAAAATCATTCTACTTTCTGTATAATCTGGGGGTAGTGCTTATAAATGAAGCAGACTAGATTGTAATACATTTGGAGAAAAGTGAGTCTGCAGTAAATTTTAATGCCCCCATTATTTACGTCCCTGTATTAATATACTTAACAAAATATTAAACTCAAAATGATAGAAATAAGGCATGACTTTTTAATAATTTGGCTATTAACTTTGGTTTGCAGATGTGCGACTTTATTTATTTATTTATTTATGCTACATAAATTTATAACATGCAAATATCCCAGGTGTTTCTAAAGCTACACTCAAAACATTTTAATAGTTTTTTGTTACTTTCCTTAAATGACAAGCATTTTTTTTTTAAATAGTTTTAAAAAAAGATATTGTATAACAGAAATGATCCAGCTGTTAAGTGTAGAAAAACCGAACAATGATCAGGTTCGTAGCCTACAAAGTACATAGTGAGCAGATGTTGGGGCAGGAGGAGGTGATTCAGACGGGTGTGGTCAGTGACGTACAGACTCTCAAATAAGAACGAGCGTTCAGTGACAGACAGAGCAGAGCACGCTTTAACATGACAGCTCATCAAATCACTGGCCATTTCCCCATTAGACAGTCTTCAACAGCGATCAAATCAAGCAATAAAATTCTCCTTTGAGATATTTAGCGACTCAGAAATAAAGCCTTGCAGAGGACCATCTGTTGATCCACTAAACATCGCCTTCAACAGGTAAGTTCACTTTCTTCCAGCTCCTGTTTGTTGTAATGCGGGAAAACTTTCATCCTATAGGCTATCAAACGCATTGCAGTGTTTCATTCTGCGCTTGTTTTGTGCACTGTTCAATCTAAAATGACGCAAGCAGGTTAATTAAAGGGGTCATATGACGTTGCTAAAAGGAACATTATTTTGTGTATTTCGTGTAATGCAATGTGTTTATATGGTTTAAGATAAAAAAAAAAAAAAAACCCATTATTTTCCACATACTGTACATTATTGTTTCTCCTCTATGCCCCGCCTTTCTGAAACGTTTCACTATTTCATATTCATCCCCTTTGTCTGACCACAGAAACAGTAAAATATATAAATGAAAACAGTTTTATTGAGAATTTGGCTACATTAAAATGCAGTATGTGAGCACAGAGAGACAAGACAGTATGACGCACTGACGTCATGAATATGCTAATTAGGGTATGGTCATCTAGCGACATTTAGCGACTTTTCAAGCGGGGTTTAGCTACTTTCCAATGAAAAAAGTTGGCAACACTAATTGTGAGGCCGTGTCCCGGCGCGACGACACAAAAACAATAAAACCCATTACAAATGATGCATTTGTTGCATCCAGTGGGGTCGTAATTACTGAATATAATGATTTATACTGTCATTACCATGTCTGCATTTGTGATCGGAGAAAGGACAAACAACAAGTGCTACTCTACACAGCTCAAAACTCGCGTTTGAATATTCAGTGGCAAATTCGTTAAATATGAAAACATACTTACAGGCTGTGAGTCAGAAGCGCCAGACTGTCCTTGCAAAGTTGGAATTGCCCCACTTTATAGAAACAGTCTTTGAGCACAGCTGACAGGCTACTCCCAGGTTCAGGAAATAGTCCTCCGTAAAATGTGCTGCGCACACTCGAATATTTGGATTGAACTGTTCTGGAACAGTTAAATGCAGCTTAACTACTGATTTCTAGTTGTGTCCTCTTTTGGAAGCCCAAACAAAGTAGTTTCGTGTTCACAATGAAACACAGCGTCTCCAGGACATGGCGCCGTGGCAGCAACAATACTACAGTGAGAATAAAAATCACGCCCTCTTTCTTTGTATACATTTGGGCGGTGTTTTGCAAATCTCCCCACACTGTGACGTAGACATGTGGGGGCGTGTTTGAATGAGCCGTTTTAGGGGGCGTGGTCGAGTCTTAACTTTTATAAAGAATATCTCTTTGGTTTTGAGACTTAAGTCTTTGCAACTTCAGGGATCTTATCTATGCACAAACAGCTTGTAACACTCCAAAGAGAAAGGAAAACTTGAAATCGCATCTTAAGACCCCTTTAATGGAAGTATGCAGAACATCTTATTCATTCACTTTGAAGCGGCACTGCGAGCCATGAGAATGAGTGTTTTAACCCTGTGAGACCCAAGCGTTGATACTGATATTTTTCTTCACATTAAAAGTGTTTTAAAAAACCATTCATTATAAAACAGTGATGGTGATTATGTAGCTGTATTTTTCTGTTTCACAGTTATACCCTGGATTGGTTTTGAATATTTCATGACAATATTACTTGTATGTACATATATTACAGTTGGTGAACAGAAACCTGACTGTTTGACTGTTGTCCTCACTTGTGATACATATAATAAATTAATGACATGAAGATAATTTAAGTCTTTCATCTGAATAACCTGTCAGTACATCTTGAAACTTGAACAATATGTATATATATTTTCATTAAAATAATAAAACTACTCTCAGTGATCATAGTTACATATAATGTAGTAGGTCTATATTTATTACCATTTAATAGAAAATAACACTTGTTTTAAGCGAATAAGGCAAAAATGACAGAACAGCACAGAAAACTGCTGGAAATCATATAAAACAGTTTACTTAAAATTCACTGAATGGGCCACATTAATGCTGACCTGCTGCATTTTTGCTACACTTAGAAAAATTGTAAGTTGATATTTTGGAGGGGGATGAAAAAAAATTAACAGTCAAATATTAATAAATTAGTTGTAGAAACATTTGTTCTAGAAGTCTGTAATGGTGTCAGTAAGTTGTGACCTTGTTGTAGCTTCAGCAAGTGGTGACATTTAATATGCAATGTTCTAACAAAACTGTTGTACAGTAATGCAAATCAGTTTGTACCTGTTGTACAGGTCATCTGCTGTTATGTGTAGTTTTTAATGTGTGGCAGAGATACAAGTCTATACATACTGTTAAGATTTCCAGGAAATATAGTAATAGTTTGTAGCATTCACTGAAGAAATAAGGAATACATAAAAATGACCTCCAGCAGCATCATTTTGCGCAGTGACCGTGGTTGAATAAATGTAGATCTACAGGTGCATCTCAATAAATTAGAATGTTGTGGAAAAGTTAATTTATTTCAGTAATTCAACACAAATTGTGAAACTCGTGTATTAAATAAATTCAATGCACACAGACTGAAGTAGTTTGTCTATTGTTCTTTTAATTGTGATGATTTTGGCTCACATTTAACAAAAACCCACCAATTCACTCAACAATTTAGAATACTTCATAAGACCAATAAAAATAAATAAATAAATAAATTAAAAAAAAAACCTTTTTAGTGAATTGTTGACCTTCTGGAAAGTATGTTCATTTACTGTATATGTACTTAATACTTGGTAGGGGCTACTTTTGCTTTAATTACTGCCTCAATTCGGCGTGGCATGGAGGTGATTAGTTTGTGGCACTGCTGAGGTGGTATGGAAGCCCAGGTTTCTTTGACAGTGGCCTTCAGCTCATCTGCATTTTTTGGTCTCTTGTTTCTCATTTTCCTCTTGACAATACCCCATAGATTCTCTATGGGGTTCAGTTCTGGTGAGTTTACTGGCCAGTCAAGCACACCAACACCATGGTCATTTAACCAACTTTTGGTGCTTTTGGCAGTGTGGGCAGGTGCCAAATCCTGCTGGAAAATGAAATCAGCATCTTTAAAAAGCTGGTCAGCAGAAGGAAGCATGAAGTGCTCCAAAATGTCTTGGTAAACAGGTGCAGTGACTTTGGTTTTCAAAAAACACAATGGACCAACACCAGCAGATGACATTACACCAAATCATCACAGACTGTGGAAACTTAACACTGGACTTCAAGCAACTTGGGCTATGAGCTTCTCCACCCTTCCTCCAGACTCTAGGACCTTGGTTTCCAAATGGAATACAAAACTTGCTCTCATCTGAAAAGAGGACTTTGGACCACTGGGCAACAGTCCAGTTCTTCTTCTCCTTAGCCCAGGTAAGACGCCTCTGACGTTGTCTGTGGTTCAGGAGTGGCTTAACAAGAGGAATATGACAACTGTAGCCAAATTCCTTGACACGTCTGTGTGTGGTGGCTCTTGATGCCAGCATCAGTCCATTCCTTGTGAAGTTCACCCAAATTCTTGAATAGATTTTGCTTGACAATCTTCATAAGGCTGCGGTTCTCTCGGTTGGTTGTGCATCTTTTTCTTCCACACTTTTTCCTTCCACTCAACTTTCTCTTAACATGCTTGGATACAGCACTCTGTGAACAGCCAGCTTCTTTGGCAATGAATGCTTGTGGCTTACCCTTCTTGTGAAGTGTGTCAATGACTGTCTTCTGGACAACTGTCAGATCAGCAGTCTTCCCCATGATTGTGTAGCCTAGTAAACCAAACTGAGAGACCATTTTGAAGGCTCAGGAAACCTTTGCAGGTGTTTTGAGTTGATTAGCTGATTGGCATGTCACCATATTCTAATTTGTTTAGATAGTGAATTGGTGGGTTTTTGTTAAATGTGAGCCAAAATCATCACAATTAAAAGAACCAAAGACTTAAACTACTTCAGTCTGTGTGCACTGAATTTATTTAATACACAAGTTTTACAATTTGAGTTGAATTACTGAAATAAATTAACTTTTCCACGACATTCTAATTTATTGAGATGCACCTGTACCTTATGGGAATGTAGATAAATTGAAAAGCATGTCATTCTGCTTAAAAGGTTCTTAAATAATATGGAGCCAAAATGATCTCAATAATAATTCACGCAAAAGACGCGATGCACACGTGTAACCCATAGACTGTATAAAAACATGGACGTAGTGTCCGTGACATCACCCGTAGGTTTCTGAAGAGCATTTTTGAAGCTCAAAGTGGGCGGAGCCGGCCATCGCCCTCACCGCGCGTCAATCCCGGACAATTGAAAATGGGCAAAGAGGCGGGAGCTGGTTGCTGAAACCACACCCACTTAGCTCGACGGTGGTGACAGCAGCGGCAATCCACCTGTCACTCAAGTGGCCACGCCCTTAATTATGCAGAACTTTAAGGCTTAATATAATTTAAACGGATGAGTTATAAAAAATTCACCCCCCTCTAGTGCTGTGCGATATATCGAACGTGATATTCATGCATATCTAGTCAGTAAAGCCGGTTCCGTGATTAGTGCTAAATCTCCATCACCTGTTTTCAAATAGAGCGCCATTTAATACACAAAGCCGTAGATCACTGACAAGCTATGCAATATTGCGTTCATTATCGAAGGCGATTCGTCTGTGATAATGAATACGATATTGCATAGCTTGTCAGTGATCTACGGCTCTGTGTATTAAATGGTGCTGTATTTGAAAACAGGTGATGGAGATTTAGCGCTAATCACGGAACCGGCTTTACTGACTAGATGCGCATGAATATCACGTTCGATATATTGCCCAGCCCTACCCCCCTCACAGTTGTCAGGAAGGGTAAAATTAGCTATATAGACCAAAACCACTTTTTGTACCAGGCTGTAAACATATTTTTTTTTCTGCTGTAAAGTTGGGCATTTTAACATGGGGAGTCTATGGGACTGACTCCCTTTTGGAGTCAGCCTCTAGCGGCCAGTCGATGAATTGCTGTTTCACGAGAGAGACCGGAAAGGTTGCCGCTTGGTATAACCCAATTCACATGCATGAAAAATAATTCACGTGCACGAAAAAAAAAATATATATATTCACAAAAACCAATTAACATGCACAAAATAAGATATATATTCATAAAATACATTTCACAAATGCAAAACAATTCACAGATGTACAACTGTGCACAAAATCTTTGAATGTTTAAAATTCACGAGTTTATCATGGGCTGTGAATGTGAATCGCGTTGGATCTGTGTGTGTATTTTTGAGACTTTCCTGGCAGTGAACTCCTCCCACGTATTTCACTTGTACTTTTTAGCCAATCAGATTTGAGCCTGTCAGTCGACCAATCATAACTCGCTGTGGGCATGCCTACCTGGATGCTGACGTCATCAGCGCGAGACCACCGTTCAAGTTACGATTCAGCAGAGGTATGTGCATTTGATCGTTTCATTTCAGTTAACTAGCCAAGTAAAGGTGTATCATTTTATTTTTGCATGTTTACTTAAAACTTAGAAGTAAAATCGGTCTTTTAGACACTCGCTAATGTGAACAATATAAGCCCGCGGCAGCTATGAATGCAGATAGTGTTGCCAAAAATGCAGTCGTCTTGTGTTAGCCACAATGTCTGGCCAAAATGAGGAAAGGAATTATGCTCATTGCCCTGTTTTTGTTCAGCAACGCTGGGTGGCCACTGTCCAGTCTAGCTCCCACTTGGCACTGACCCTGCCCTCATCATCATAGCTTTATATAATGATGAATAGACCTCACAAGAACTCGGTGTATGAATAACAGTGTGTTTGTACTCACCATTTGTGCAACAAGATGCAGTTTTCAATTAATCAGAATCAGAATCAGAATCAGAATGAGCTTTATTGCCAGGTATGTTTACACATACGAGGAATTTGTTTTCATGACAGAAGCTACCGCAGCACAACAGAATGACAATGACAGAACAAAAAACACAGATAATAAAAAGAAGAATTAAAAAGAACAAGTAAATAAGGAATAACAATATACAAATTGACAATTGTATGTACAGGTATATAACAGTAGACAGTTTTGTATGTACAGGTATATTATGTGCAAATTGAAATGTAGACTAAGTATGTGTGTTAGATAAATAAGTGTATAAATTGTGTGTGTTATTATTGTCAAGTGTTCATGAGATGGATTGCCTGAGGGAAGAAACTGTTCCGGTGCCTGGTCGTTCTGGTGCTCAGAGCTCTGTAGCGTCGACCAGACGGCAGCAGTTCAAAGAGGGAGTGTGCTGGATGTGAGGAGTCCAGAGTGATTTTGCCAGCCCTTTTGCTCACTCTGGATAAGTACAGTTCTTGGAGAGTGGGGAGGGTTGTACCAATGATTCGCTCAGCAGTCCGGACTACCCTCTGTAGTCTTCTGAGGTCAGATTTGGTAGCTGAGCTGAACCAGACAGTTATTGAAGCGCGGAGGATGGATTCAATGATGGCAGAGTAGAACTGTTTCAGCAGCTCCTGTGGCAGGTTGAACTTCCTCAGCTGGTGAAGGAAGTACAGCCTCTGCTGGGCCTTTTTCACAATGGAGTCTATGTGAATGTCCCACTTCAGGTCCTGAGAGATGGTGGTGCCCAGGAACCTGAATGACTCCACTGCAGTCACAGTGCTGTTCATGATGGTGAGTGGGGGGAGTGCAGGGGGGTTTCTCCTGAAGTCCACGATCATCTCCACTGTTTTGAGTGTGTTCAGCTCCAGGTTGTTAAGACTGCACCAGACAGCCAGCTCCTTAACCTCCTGTCTGTAAGCAGACTCGTCACCGTCCTGAATGAGGCCGATGAGTGTGGTGTCGTCTGCAAACTTCAGGAGCTTGACAGAGGGGTCTTTAGATGTGCAGTCGTTGGTGTAGAGGGAGAAAAGCAGTGGGGAGAGGACGCAACCCTGGGGGGCGCCAGTGCTGATGGTGCGGGTGCTGGATGAGAATTTGCCTAGCCTCACTAGCTGCTGCCTGTCTGTCAGGAAGCTGTTGATCCACTGACAGACGGAGGTGGGTACAGAGAGCTGAGTTAGTTTGGGCAGAAGGCAGTTTGGAATGATAGTGTTAAAGGCTGAGCTGAAGTCCACAAACAGGATCCTCACATAAGCCCCTGGTCTGTCTAGATGTTGCAGAACATAATGCAGTCCCATGTTGACTGCATCGTCCACAGACCTGTTTGCTCTGTAGGCAAACTGAAGAGGATCCAGTGATGTCCTTCAGGTGGGCCAGCACCAGTTTTTCAAATGACTTCATGACCACAGACGTTAGAGCCACAGGTCTGTAGTCATTTAGTCCTGTAATTTTGGATTTCTTTGGGATGGGGATGATGGTGGAGCGTTTGAAGCATGAAGGGACTTCGCACAGCTCCAGTGATCTGTTGAAGATCTGTGTGAAGATGGGGGCCAGCTGGTCAGCACAGGATTTCAGACAGGCTGGTGTCACACAATCTGGTCCTGGTGCTTTTTTCCTTTTCTGCTTCCGGAAGACCTGGCGGACCTCATCTTCGCTGATCTGAATTGCAGGTGTGGGGGAGAGGGGGCTTGCTGGAGGTGTTAATGGTTGTGTGGAGAGGTGTTTGGGGCGGGTGTGGGGTGTTTTTTCAAACCTGCAGTAGAACTCATTCAGATCGTCTGCCTGTTGTTGATTCTCCACAGTGCTGGGGGATGGTGTCTTGTAGTGGTTATCCCTTTCAGACCTTTCCACACTGATACTGAGTCGCTGGAAGAGAACTGGATCCTTATTTTTTCAGAATAATTCCTCTTTGCCACTCTGATCTATTTTTCCAGTGTGTATTTGGCCTGTTTATACAAGACTTTATCCCCCTTCCTGTAAGCATCTTCTTTGGCCTGACGGAGCTGTCTGAGTTTTGCAGTGAACCATGGTTTGTCATTGTTGTAGGTTAAATGAATCCTGGTAGGAATGCACAAATCCTCACAGAAACTGATATATGAAGTGACAGTCTCTGTGAGCTCGTCCAGATCGTTTGCAGCAGCCTCAAAAACACTCCAATCAGTAAGGTCGAGACAGGCTTGTAAAACCCGCTCTGTCTCATTGGTCCATCTCTTTACAGTCTTTACCACAGGTTTAACAGATTTCAGTTTCTCCCTGTAGGTTGGTATAAGATGAACCAGGCAGTGATCAGAGAGACCTAAAGCTGCTCGTGGAACAGAGTGATATGCATCCTTTATTGTTGTGTAACAGTGATCCAGTATATTACTGTCTCTGGTGGGACATGTAACATGCTGTCTGTATTTTGGCAGTTTGCTTTATTAAAGTCCCCGTTGTTGTTCTGTGTCTGTGATCAGATCAGCTAATTTCTGTAAAGCTGAGCTCATGTGCGCTTGCGGTGGAATGTAAACACTCACCAGAATGAACGAGTGAAACTCCCGCGGCGAATAGAAAGGTTTACAGTTAATGAAGAGCCTTTCCAGATCAGAACAGCACATCTTCTTTAACACAGTTACATCTGTACACCACCTTTCATTGATGAAAAAGCACGTCCCGCCGCCACACGATTTCCCCATTGATTCTGCGTTGCGATCTGCTCTAAACAGCTGAAAGCTCGGCAGATGAAGCGCACTGTCCGGAATGGCGTCGTTCAGCCAGGTTTCCGTGAAACACAGAGCAGCAGAGTTGGAAAAATCCTTGTTTAACCGGGAAAACAGAAGGAGTTCGTCCGTTTTGTTGGGTAGAGAGCGGAGATTCGCCAGATGGATGCTAGGCAACGGCGTTCTTAATCCCCGCCGACGAAGCTTCAAGAGCGCGCTGGCTCGCTTCCCCCGTCTGCGCGCCCTGAAGCGTCTAAACAGCACCGCTGCTCCGCCGACTACAATGTCCAGCAAAACATCAGAATAAACGAAATCCGGTGAAATATCGGGTGATGTGTACTTCCGAATGTCCAGCAATTTGTCTCTGGTGAAACTGATTGCAAGGATATGACTAAAGACAGGACAAACTAACAAAAACATAAAAACAACTGCGGACGAGGCCACGAAGGCTGCCATGAGCGGCGCCATCTTGCCATCTATTCTAATATTGAAAGCAGTTAACACCTTGGCATGTTAACTCTTATATTTTTTTACAAGAGATGCAGATACAGAAAGTTAATACACACTAATTGTTTTCCTTGCATTTTTCAGGATTTCAACACTTTGGCACGATGTCTGGATGACAGTTACATACGTTTTCATTCACATTAATCTTTATCTCTTTCATATACTTCACCTTTGTGTATTAATTTCTTAATGTAATCAAAATTCATTTACTTTTCATATTGTATTACTATGATTAACCATTGTTAATCTTTAATCTTGTGTGGTGTATTGTAATCTCGAAGATTTTTACATCACAAGACGATTTTGGTAAGAAGCAGTTGTATTTGCTTGGTAATAGTTGTGGAATTTATGCAGGTCAGACAAAGACGGATCATAAAGAGGAATGCAACAAAGATTATTCAGAAATATTAATTCAGTTATTTTATCACTTTATCTCATGCTTCCTGCTCTTTCTGTATCTGCATCTCTTGTAAAAAAATATAAGAGTTAACATGCCAAGGTGTTAACTGCTTTCAATATTAGAACAAAACCTGGCACGTCCTGACAGAGAGAGATAGTGAAAAACTGGATCTTAAACATTTGATTTATTAACTTTTCACATGATGTATTACACTGATACAATTATCATTCAGCCATAAAATTACTTTAAAATACTTTAAAAGAATGCTAAAGACTCTAAATGGGACACTATACCAACCATTCAGTGTAACTGAGGTTTAAATACCCTTTGACTGGTGAACTTCTAGCACAGCGTCAAACTAGTATCGAGCCAATCTCAGACCTACTGTATGCAAGAGACATATATTCAGCTGTGCTACGTTTGTACTCCATAATTGTCAGTTCATATTTTATGTTACAGGCACATTGCAATTAATCATGGTCTGGTCATTTCATGGACATTTTATTCCCAAAGTATTCAGAAAACTTTAATAAACTTTAATAAATTAATAAATCTTATACAGCAACTGTAACAACTGACTTGTTTTGAATGTTTTAATTCTGACATAAAACCAGAACAATAACAAGATCATTTAACAATGCATAAAGCCTTACATCTAGAACATGTGCAAAGTTATGGGGTCCTGTTATTAAAAAAATGTAGTAATAATGCATGACTTAAAAATCTGTTGAAATTGTCAAAAAGAATAGGTTGCAAAATGACTGTTTTGAAAGAGTTACAGTTTCAAATAAAACTTCTGGATTCGCATCACCTCATAACTTGTGGTAGGGGATGAAGTAGGAACAGTAGGGTCACGGGTCGTCTCAGCAGCTACTTATACATCATCAGCCTCACAATTCTGAAATAAATAGTATATGCAGCATAAAAAAAACTTAAATGAAATATACATGGTCTCTAATGTGTTCATGTTATCACATCGTCATCAGTTGAATGTGTGCCATCGCACGACTTTACACACAAGACAAGCACTGATGTGACAGCTCTTTCATGCTCTCAATAAACAAAAAGTATATTTTCATTCTATTTATTCACCACGTCCCACCAGTCAAAACATTATTTTATGCTTTACACTGAGTTTCTGAATCTAATATCTTAATGTGGTATGGTATCCACGTGAATAATGATTCTTTAGTAAATAAACATAAGAATTGATCACTATTACATCATACACACTGGACTAAACAGCAGCCGCTGGCTTACATTGTTCACGTTAGCGAGTGTCTAAACGACCGATTTTACTTCCAAGTTTTAAGTAAACATGCAAAAATAAAATGATACACCTTTACTTGGCTAGTTAACTGAAATGAAACGATCAACTGCACATCCCTCTGCTGAATCGTAACTTGAATGGTGGTCTCGCACCGATGATGTCAGCATCCAGGTAGGCACGCCCACAACGGGTTATGATTGATCGACTGACAGGCTCAAATCTGATTGGCTAAAGAGTACGAGTGAAACGCGTGGGAGGAGTTCGCTGCCAGGAAAGTCTCAAAAATACACACATAAATCCAAGGTGATTCACATTCACAGCCTATGATAAACTCGTGAATTTTAAACATTCAGAAATTTTGTATACAGTTGTACATCTGTGAATTGTGTTTTGCATTTGTGAAACATATTTTATGAATACATAATCTTATTTTGTGCATGTGAATTGGTTTTTGTGATTTATTTATTTTTTTCATGCATGTGAATTATTTTTCATGCATGTGAATTGGGTTACACGTATGGATCGCGTCTTTTGTGTGAATTATTATTGAGATCATTTTGGATCCATATAAATATAACATACTGCGTTTACCATTTATGTATTTGGTAGACGATTTTATTCAAATCACCTTTGCATTCAGTTTGTATGTTATATCAATTCATGCATTCCCTGGGAATCAAACCTATGACCTACTGTTGCTTACAGGAAGACTTATTTTATAGCACTGGATTTTTTTACATGCACTATATTATTAGAAGATTCATAGTCTCTAGGGTTTGCATCAGGCTCAATGGTGGTCTTCCCCCTTGTTCCCACAACTCCTGCACAGGGCATGGTTTCCGTTGCTCCTTCTCTCCCTTATCCGTTTCCCGCAAGAGAAGGGAGTGAGAGGGGAGATCACACCGCGGCCTTGGGTTTTTGTTTTTGGTATGCACTGCTGGCCGGTGGCTGGGCGCTCTTTTGCCTCAAGAGCACACATCATGCCAGACTTGTTGTCAGGAGAGAGTTGATGCAGGCAGCTTCAGTCTGTCTCGCTTTCCAAGTCTCCTCCTTCTCTCTATCTTCCATTCTATCTTAGTCTTTCTTAGCCTCCTCTCAGAAGAATTATAGGAGTTAGAGGGTTTGAGGTTACTGGGCTTTTAATGGGAAGAGAATAGTTTCCCCATTATCAGAATGGTGGGAGTGAATAGAGGATTTTGCTGTAGGTGTTTGACCAACCTCTACAGATGGTGAAAAGGTCATCCACATTTCTGTGATTTGTATGAAGTTACATACTAAATGCATATATAGTACTTTACATAACAATTCCCTAACTAAAAATACAACGACCTGCACTGTAAACAATGTCCACTAAATTTACAATGTGCAATAATTAAAAATTTACACTAAAAAATGGCAGCTGTGGTTGCCAGAAATTCAACCACAATTCAGTATCTCAATATCAACATTCAATCTCTCTCGCTCTCTCTCTCTCTCTCTCTCTCTCTCTCTAGATTTATATATATGCCTCTGGGCCGTCTGAGAATGAGGGCGTTCATGAAGTGGGTTTTATCTCTTCATTTCAGCCCATTACACGATCTCTGCCGCTCTGTCACAGTGACATGCTCATGCACAGCAGCGCTGCATCACTGGAAGAATGCAGAGTTTTACGCTCATGGGACCCACTGGAGGCCATCATGTTGTGGAAAGTGGAAACGACAGACGCGTCCTTAACAGGATGGGGAACCATCCAGGAAAGCAGAACATTGAACTGTGTGTGACCGAGCACTCTCTACTCCACCCACATAAATTATTGGAACTCCTCACAGTTTGGAAGGCTCTGAAAAATGTTCTGCCCTACCTGCAAGGACTTCACGTGCTGGTGCATTGTGACAACACCACAGCCATATGAACTGCCAGGGGGGGGATGCGCTCCTCCAAGCTTCATGCACAGCTCACAGGCTGTTAGTATGGAGCAGGCTGCACTTTCTGTTGTTACGGGCAACCCATGTCCCGAGCATTCTGAACAGGGGCTCAGTCCTTTTGTTGTGGGGGAACCCACTCTACGGAGAATGGCGCCTCCACCCTCAGATAGCGGAACTGCTATGAAAGAGGTTTGGTCAGGCAGCCGTTGATCTCTTCGCCTCATGCGAAAACACCCACTGTTCTATGTTCTTCTCGCTACAGGATGAGGACGCCCCCGACTCGGCGTGGACGCACTGGCCCACCCAGGGCCGAATGTGCTGCTCTACTTTTTTCCTCTGCTCTGCCTAATAACTCCTACCCTGGTCAGGGTGAAAGAACAGAGTTTAACTCTGATTTTGATAGCACCCAGGTGGCTCAAAGCTCCATGGCTGGCAGAGATAATCCCTTATCTGTATGCCTAGCCATACAGATAAGGTGCCCATTACGCACGGACCTCCTATCCCAAGCGAACAGGGAAATCCACCACCCTCACCTGGACTGGGTGGCTCTCTGGGCCTGGCCTATGAGAGGGCAAACTTAAACACATTGGGGCTCCCCCCACATGTTATTGCTACTATTCAGAAGGCTGGAGCCTCTTCTGCATGCTCCCTTTATGATTGCAAGTGGGATGTGTTTGAGGAGTGGTGCGAGGGGTATCAGCTAATATCATATCAGTGCTCAGTCGCTGATGTTTTGGGGTATTAGCGGCTATCGCTGCATGCCATGTTGGGTTTGACGGAACTACGGTGGGGCAACACGCCCTCATTTTTTCATAGATTTATGAAGGGTGCTCGCTGTTCCCTTCCAGTCACTAGAAGGTTAGTTCCAGAATGGGAACTCTCTAGAGTGCTGGATGCCCTATCTCAACAGCCCTTTGAGCCCCAGGGAGATATCTCCTGTAAGCTTCTGTCTTTCAAGACAGCTCTGCTCCTGGCCTTGGCTTCCGCCAAACGTGTCAGTGATTTGCACACGGTCTCTGTTCATCCCTCGTGCACTAATTCTTTCGCAGTGGAGATAGGTTTTTCTCAGGCTTAACCTGGCCTTTATGCCAGAATGCTTCCCAGCTTTCATTTGTAAAGTGTTTGAGCTTCTGCCTTTCACCCTCCTCCTTTTTCCTCTGTGGAGGATCAGAGGCTAAATGCTTTATGTCCTGTTGTGCAGGGACCAGCCGACAGGACCGGCCCTTTCAGGAGGAGTGATCAGCTCTTCATTTCTTGGGCCCCCTGAACACGGGGAAGCCCATTTCTAAGCAATGCCTCTCTCATTGGCTCGTGGAAGCCATCTCTCTAGCATATGAATCTAATGGAGTGCGGCCATGTGGGCCTCAGAGTGCAATTCACTAGGGCCATAGCGGCCTTGTGGGCTCTGTTTAAAGGGGTTTCCTTGCAGGGCATTTGTGCCACTGCAAGCTGGGCCTCTCCACACACATTTGTCAGATACTACCAGCTTGATGTTACCCACACCCCGGTAGCTTACTCTGTTTTAGGTGTGGGCTCTTTGTAGCCTTGTGCCCTTAGACCCTTCACACCTTTTTAAGCCTGGGTTGTCCAGCCCGGCTTATTCATCTCATTAAGCAGGTCATCTGTACCGTCCCCTGACACATTATTATATTTTTATATAATGCATATGTCAATATATTCATATGTATATTTCTATAATATATGCCTTTGCCATTATGTGTGTTGTCAGGTTCTGTATGCATGTTACTATGGGTGGGTATCGTTTTTTTTTGTTTTTTTTCGATACTGGTGCCAAATCGATACTTTTAAAATGGTTCCGGTGCCTAAACCAATACTTATAAAAAAAAAATAAATAAATAAAATAAATAAATAAATAAATAAAAATTCCCCCAAAAAAGATAGATTTGCCATTAGCACTATAAACACCTGATGTCTGTTTCATTCATACTGGACGCCAGAGGGCGCCCTCACAGAAAATCCACGTATCCAGTCACAAAATGACGCTCCAGGAAATCTCTAATATGGACAAAGGCATTGCTACCCCTGTAATGGAGTAAACAGAAGATATATACGTTTTGAATGATAAAACAAAAACAATAAACACTCGACTGCAACAATGTAGTTTATCTGTTATTCAAACCATCTCTGGTATTTTCATAATAATTAAGTATATTTATAATCCATTGCTAATCGATGTATTCTTTTTACAGTAGCCTATGGAACGTATTTTCTGCCTCATTCTGTGACAAAAAGCTACATCAGATCACAAAAGGAAGCATTTGACTGGTGTTGTGGAGTAAAAAGGTTATAATGTTCTCTTTTGTTGGACAACCGGTTTAGAAATGTGAATACAAAAGAAGTTTAGCTTTAGGTTAGCTTTAATTTAAGCATGTTTAGCTTAGCTAGTTAACGGAAGGCATTCACGTGCATTCACATGCTCCTCGGATGCTCTTGTTTCCCAAGATGTGCTCTGAAGTCGGAATGTGAAAACAACATGCACACTCGCGTTACTACAAAGATTTGTATTATTAGAGCTTTTTGACTTGAGTTCACGTGCATTTTCTCAGTCGGGAAATTCTTTTTTATGTGCGGTGCTGGTGATGATGCTTCTTACGTCTGTTTCGGAGAACCAGAGGACAAATATTTCAATCGATCGCTCAGGCATGGCACCGAAATGAGGCACCGAAATCTGCGTTCTGATTCGGTTCTAGTACATACCGGTTACATAGGTACCGGAGCCATATTGGTACCGGGTTTCGGTACCCAACCCTACATGTTACCAGATGTCATTTCTTACACGGCCGGTATTGCATTCTCACTTTGTGTGGGGTCAGATACTTGGTGACGTGTCAAGCACCGCCTTGCCAGGTGACCGTCCTCTTGGTTACAGGGCCTCACTGTGAGTGTACTGGGCAACCTACTAACCTACTGATTTATCGTGATTAATCATAGTCCATGGCTGTGTTTATCGTGATTAAATTTTTTAATTGATCGACAGCACTAATATATATATATATATATATATATATATATATATATATATATATATATATCTATATATATATATATATATATATATATATATATATATACTTAAACCACCAAAATGTACCAAAACTACTAAATTGTACTTATAACCACCATGATAATTCAGGAGGCACAATAGAAAGCCACAATGAATCACAGTTCATCGTAAGTGGACTGCCCATAAAACTTGGCCAGTTCTTGTATATAGACGTGCACAGGGTTATACATAAAAAGACAAAACACCATGATGATGATAAAATAATTTGATAACAAAAATATAAAATAAACAAATCTAAATAAAATACAATCATATGTGATGTCACAACTTTTACTGTTTTTCAGCATAAATTAAATGTTAATTGATAGTTTTACTTAAAAACAAAAATCATATTTCTTACAGAATTTTACAGTAAAATGACATATAATGTGATGCTAAACCATTTACAATTTTTCATTATATACATTTTTTTTACTGTAGCATTTTATAGTCTTTTTCTGTAAAAAAAATATTTTTTTACAGTGTGTGATGTGCAAAAAAGGATATAATTTGACATTTTTATGACCTATCATGCTGATGTAAAGAGGTAATGAGTTTCTTTGGTTTCAGTTAGTTAATGTCATTAATCAAAACTTGCATAATAATAATAATAATACATGAACTGTAATTTTAAATATTTATTTAAAATAGTAAATAAAAATAATAGTTTTTACCATTTTATGTGAAAATAAATGTTTGCAATGCACAACATAGCATCATACTTTTCTCGCTTGTGCTCTGTGCAGGGTATGTTTTGGCCAGTTGCCTGTCTGCACTGAAACGAGGGTTCAAAAGTCCTTGGCTGACTCACCGTTGGCAGTCCGGAGAGACAGTGTGGCTAACTGCCTCTCCTGCAAGTACAGTCTACAACACTGTGTAGGTAAGAGTCACTTTAATAGACTTCTGTGTTAAATTTGTAAGAACTAACATATCCCATTAGAAAGGCAGCACTGCAAAGAGCTGAGAGAAATAAAAATGTCTTCATGCCTCGATTCATTTTTATGGATATTCTGTGTAAAATGTAGAAATGTAAATGTTCCTGAGGCAGATCTTTAGGCCTTTTCGAATGCAACTTAGTTTCATACCATCACTGAGCAGTACACAAAAGGCTGAAAGTTTATTAAACTGACCTAAAATAGGCAGATATGCAAGACACGCAGCTGCTTTTCAGTGTCCGCAAGCTAATAGTTTCAAACAAATATGTGCTATTAATTTTTTGTGAGACCAACTTTATGAGCATTCCTCTAGATCATGGCGCTAGCAATGTCAAGGTTATGGACATTGCTAGCAAAATCCAGGAATGAAAATCTATAACTTGAATGCAACGCAAGTCACCTTGGATAGAAGCAGCTGCCAAATGCATTTAAATGTAAATGATGTGTATACTGTGCATACAGATCATTATGAACACATTTTACATGCATTTGGAATTTGCTAAAGAATAAGAGTAATTTTACAAATATATATATTAAGTGGGGTTTGATTGAATTTTTTTTTTGGTGGAACACACTGTGTGATAATTTAGTCCTCCCCAATTCAATCTTGTCACCCAGCCTGCACTGTGAATGACTTGCCAGTAATTATTAACTTAAGGATACTTGTTTTCTCTAGTTGAAGCTTAATGAAAAAATATTCAACTGTTTGTGGTCAGTTTGTTTATTTATTTGGAAAAAAGTAAATACTTTAAGCAAGGATGCATTAAATTGATTCAAAGTGACAATAAAGACATTTATTGACAGTGTATAATGGTTTTCACAAAAATATTAAGCAACACAGCTGTTTTGAACACTGATAAGAATAAGAAATGTTTCTTAGCACCAGATCAAGTATATCAGAATGATTTCTGAAGGATCATGTGACACTGAAGGCAGCTGAAAATTCAGCTTTGCCATCACAGGAATAAATGACATTAATATATATAATTTGGTATATTAAATTAGAAAACATTTATTGTAAATTGTTTTAATATTTCATAATGTTGCTGTTTTTACTCTATTTTTAAATAAATGTAGTCTTGCTAAGCATAAGAGAGCTTCAAAAATATTTTAAAAATCCTACTGAAGTGTTGAAAAGACAGTTCCAGTCTGATTGGTGAATACTGCATTCTGGCTCTGCTAAAATAAACAATATGGTAATTAGGGGTCGACCGATACGTGTTTTTCAATTATTACAGATCAAGTAGACCGATAACTGATATTTTGAAATGATATATATGCCTGGAGTAAAAATTAAAATTAATGTCAAAATTAAGAATAACAAGGGCTCTGACAAAAACTTTCTTTAAATGCTTTTAAATTCTTTTATCGGCAAATCGGTTTTGAAAATGACCGATGCCGATAACCATAAAATGCTTAAAATCGGCACCGATAATCCATCAACCCCGAATAGTAATGGTTATGACATGAAAGGTGTTTACCTAGCTATTGAGTATAGGACCAAACAGTGGCAACATCTATGAACCTATATCTTCTGTAAATTCCATCGTTTGGTGAAAATCTGTGTCAGTAAAGTATCTACACGAATCTTCTTGTTTCTTAAACCAAAATGATTTATTCAGGTTTCCAAACGTCCAACAAAAGCAAACAAAAGACACGGTAGAAAAACCATGTGCTTCCACAGCTGATCACAAAGGAAGTTATGCCCACTATAGGCTTAAATACTATATCTTCTAAACATCACCATCCTATTCTCTTAAAGAGACGCTATGTTAAATATTAACCACATAGTCCAGAAACATAATATTGAAAACAAAATTATAAAATAAACAAAATATATACTATTATGAAACATAAAATAAGCAAATAGGGTTTGAGCATTATGGCCTATACACTTCTAATGCAGAATTTTTTTGATGCCAAGCACCCCTAAATAGAACTTTCCAAAATCCTTTTTTTGTATAAAAACTAGTTTTTACACTGTGTGTGAAAAATAATGTGATTATATACAGATATTGAAACGTATTTAAAAAGCCTTGAACACCACAGACCTTGACATTTTATAAATGCATTTGAAGTTGGAAAATGCATTCTAGACTGGTTATATCATATTTGGCCATTGATTTAAAAGTTGCTGGTATGTTGCTTTTATTTGCAAGCAGTTTGAACCTCTTAATGCATTTGTTTCCAATAGGGCATTTTATTTGTGATTATTTGATTATTTTTTATTCTCTTTTCCTCGAGAGAGCTGCTTATAACTGCTCGCTAGAACAAATACAGAATGAATAATATCTGCAATAATATTTTTCCTGTTAATTTTCCACTGTAAACGAAAGGCTTCCTGTCGATTGTGCATTAGGCTGCATCAGATTTCAGCATTGATGACTGAGGAGTTCAGCATGACTTACATCAACAGTTCCCTGTTGATGATACGACAGCACTGAACTCGTCCGCCTTCACCATGTCCGAGTATCCCGAGGGAGACAGCCCTCTACTTCAACTGCAGGAAGTGGACTCGAGCAGGGTGGGAGGTCATGTCCTCTCTCCTATCTTTAACTCCTCCTCTTCATCCCTGCCAGTGGAGAGCCACCTCATCTGCATCCCATCACCCTACACAGACCTCGGCCATGACTTCACCACTCTGCCCTTCTATAGTCCCGCTCTGCTGGGTTACGGCACATCGTCTCTGTCCGACTGCCCATCAGTGCGGCAGTCGCTAAGCCCCAGCCTCTTTTGGCCACCTCATAGCCACGTTTCCTCAATTACATTGCATCAGCAACAGACTCGACTACAACAAAACCATCCAACTGGTGGGACATGGGCAGAACTTACACCACACGATCACGGCGAAGAGGAAAACTGGCATGTGGAAACTACATTATGTTTTACTTCAGACAATTACATAATACTGGCTGTCTAGTTACTAGTATAAAAGCTGCTCAGATGCATGTGTCTGCTCTGCTCCATAGCAAACCGCTGGTGAAGAGGGTAGTGGATGCAGAGGAAACTTCTACCTCTTTGAGAGGTAAAGCTGACATGCATTACTGCGCCGTCTGTAGCGATTACGCCTCTGGGTATCATTATGGCGTGTGGTCGTGTGAAGGATGCAAAGCCTTCTTCAAGAGGAGTATACAAGGTATTTCTCTCTGAAATTTGCTCTTTGTTGCATGCTTATTATTAGGGATGCACCAATATTGATCATCCAATAATCATTTTCATGTTATGACATATAATCAATAAATGGCTGATAGTAAAATTCAATTTGTCTAAATTAATTAAAAATAAAACACTAACAACTGAAATCAATCATTTTACTGTTATGACCAATAACCGATAAATGGCTGATATTAAAATTCAAGCAGTCTAAATTAATTAAAAATAGAACACTAAAAGCTAAAATAAATTATTTTGAATTCTTTATTTATGCAATTATTTATGCAAATTAAGGCATCTCAGCATTGTAATGTAAAGTATGAGATTTGCTAAAGATTACATTTAACATTGTTTTTAAATGTAAAAATTAGGTGTGTGTTTGGTTGATGACAGGGGAAATCTAAATGTATAAAACTGGGGAAATTAGCATTCTTATTTTATACAGTGGTGGCCAAAATTATTAGAACAATAGTATTTTCACCAGCTAATTTTTTTTTTTTTTTAAGTCAGTTATCTTTTGCTGTAGTGTGTCAGTAGGAAATATCAGTTTACATTTCCAAACATTCATTTTGCCATTAATTGTAATAATCCAGTGAGATTTATGTTTGCTCAAGGTGTCTGACAACAGCCAGTGCTCCACACAGATATCTGATCTCATCATCCATAAAATTTACAGTTCTGGTGAATAATATTGATATACTCTCCATCCCTACTTTAAAATTTCAGATTAAAGGTTGAAATCTCCCACTAATATTGATAGAATTTTCAGCATTCAAAATGTAACTGAGAGCGATGGGTGATGGTGTCTTGTCTTGCTTGCATGTTTTTAACTACAAATAGTAGGGGTGTCCCTGACTAAGAATTTTCATAGTCGAATCGGAATTTTCGAATCTTGCCGATAGTCGACTGATAGTCGAATCATATGTTAGGGGGCGGGGCCGCGGGGGGCAAAATAGCCTACATTACCAAGAGTCATGTCAGACAGTCATAATTACTGACGTTAACACACAGGGAAGATGTGTAACGGACGCTTCGCAGATACAAAAATAATGTTTTATGTTTTGATTAAAAGAAACACTAAGAATTCACAACATTTTTTATAGTAGTGCTATAATTATTAGGTTATGTAGCCTATATGACAGTAGTTATTAATGTTCTGCATTTCTGTTTTGAGCCGCGTGTTCTGAAGATGACCAGTAGAATGAAGCATTTCATAGCAGGTTTTTAATCAATGGGATTTAACTCATCATTTATCTCATATAGAATATGCTTCGTTATTTATACAACATAACGTTAATATTACGACTTATAGGCCATCTGCACAAAATATCCCGAATGCATTCTTGAACGTGTCTGCGCGGCTCTGAATGAGCTCATTATAATGTTATGTATATGACAGTCCCAGTCATAGTCATTAATATTCTGCATTGTTGTTTGTCCTGTTCGCGCTGCGCGCTGAAGAGATAATCACCGTAGTACTACAATGAAGCGCTTTACTGCAGAGCAACTCAACCAAATGCATCTTATATGAGATAATTAATATATACACGATATACAGTATATAAACCGGCTGATATGTTTTGAAATCACTTGTACACTACCTGATCGAAAAAATCCAGTCTTTCACTCTGCCTGTGTCAGTTTGTGTTTTGTTAAAGATTTAAATCCTTGCCGCCAAAATGCTCCTCTGTCGGTCATGGATTATGGAGAGTGAAACTTAAATCTTTAAGGGGTGGTTGGATTTATTCATGCACCTTAAAATATTTATTCAAAGCTTATTTGTTTTCAGATTCTTATTTACAGCATTATAGGCCTATTAACTTAGTTCTGTGTGAAATCAGACATTGAGCACCCCCATATAGCCAAAATGGAATGATCATAACACCCTGCGAATACTCGACTGTGAGATTGGGAGTCGAATCAGGCTCCTCCTATCAAAGCATCAAATCGTCGACTATTCGACTAACAAATAGCCATATTTACAGTGTACAATGCTTTCACAGCCACCTTTTCCTTTAGAAATGCTAATTTAACTCTGTAATAATCGATTCTAATTGGTCAGTTGTGGCATTCTGAGATATTTTCAGATATTTTTATATAATGATTCTAAACTATTATTTTTCCATTGTCCCAGACAACCAATGTTGTACATAGCTGTGCTATGTTGATGTCTCTACAAGGCCACTCTGCTTTGCTTAACAATCCTTAAACATAGTAATAGACTTGTTTGACTTGTTAAGCTCTAAGCAACTGCTCAGTGGATAATAAGGAACATCTGACTCATTTTATCAGGACACAATGACTACATCTGCCCTGCCACCAACCAGTGCACCATCGACAAGAACCGCCGCAAAAGCTGCCAGGCCTGCCGACTCCGAAAATGTTATGAAGCTGGAATGATGAAATGTGGTGGGACTCTTTCGTTTTCCATTCCTCCCTATCAACACCCTTTCTACACCCACACAGTTACCAAATATTCATCAGAGATTACTGCTGAATTTTGTCCAAAACCATGGACTTTGGAATTTATGTCCTAATATTAAGCAGCTATTGTGCCGTGAATTTTTGATATGCGCCACCATTAAAATGATAATGTGATAGAGCCCTGATTATTTATACATGCTGGTCAAAGCTTGAACCAAAACATCCCAGATAAATGACTCATCATACATAAGTTTTAAGGTTTCACGTAATAATAATTCACATATACTTGAACCAGACGGTCTTGCATGTGGTCTTTTGAGCTGTTTGTGAGCTGAGTGAATATCTTGGAGGGCTTGTTCCGCCAAAAAACAGTGCTAGTTGAATTGAGTCTGTGTTGCTGTGGAGACTGTTACCGTCTATCCTCATCCGGTCTTGTAATTGTTGTTTTAGGGCAGTCTACTTTCACAGCTTTGCTTCAAGGTGAGAAGAGAAAGTGATGTACGCTCATCTCATTGGTTGATGTGGTTGTTTTGAACTCTTCAGAATGTATCAAATGTCATATCAAATACACAGTTTTGTAATTTGTTTTTGCAGCTTTTGGCTTTGCCTTCTGTTCAAACAAATTTTGGTTTAAGATAGTGTTTCTCGACCTTTTTGATTCTTTGTCCAACACATTTTAATATGAATGTATTAATAATAATTTATGAATTTAATCACCTTTAAGTCATCCCTTGGAAATCTGCTGAGGCCCCCGTTATTGAGAACTGCTAGTTTAAGCCAAAGCTGGAATTAAAGGGAAAGTGTGTCATTTCTGCACCACTATTGGCACCAAACAAAAGTGCAGTGGGAATGACTGTTCACGAACACTCCCTCTGTCTACCACTGGTCATACAAACACGCAGTCCCGCCTACATTCATGCCATTGGATGTTGCTGTACTGGTCAGGATGATCAAACAAACAAGCCATGTTTTGCAGCAGTGTTTACACTTTGGGTTAACTTACGAATGAATGACTTACTGTTGACTCTGCATAGTAGACTGTAGTTGAAAGAATGTTACCATAAAAAATTACACACTTCACCTTTATAATTATATCAGCAGCTATTGAATGGACTATTGCTTGTATATTTAGTTATTCCAGTGTAATCCTTTAAAACAACATGGATGACGTTAGAGTTAATTGTGCAGTTACATGGTATTTTTTCACAGGGTTACGGAGAGATCGTGGCAGCTACCAACAAAGAGGAGCACAGCAGAAGCGACTGGTTCGATTCTCTGGCAGGATGAGAACAAGTGGGCCGAGATCTCAAGAAATCAAAAGTGTCCTGCGTCCCCTCAGTGGAAATGAGGTGGTAACCATGGCTTTGAGCCCTGAGGAGCTGATCTCTCGAATCATGGATGCAGAGCCACCCGAGATTTACCTCATGAAAGACATGAAGAACCCGTTCACCGAGGCCAACGTCATGATGTCATTGACCAACCTGGCCAACAAAGAGCTCGTTCACATGATCAGCTGGGCCAAGAAGATCCCAGGTGAATGTATAACCAGATTCATAAGAAAGAATGATTCAGTTATAACACTAGCTCAGTATTTCTGCTGGTTTATAAAACTCTTCCAATAACACAAATCTGCTTAACTGCAAATCCGCATGGAAAAGAGCTTGTTAGTCATAGCGTCAATTTGTAGAAGCTGATTCACTATGGATTCCCTCTGGAATTTCTAATGGGTTTTTAGAATGGCATTTTTCGATTTATGAGTGCAGAAAGGGATGTGGTTAACATTACTTTAAGAGAATTTGCCATCATCTGAATTTAGGATGAATTACAACTATTACGTCATACCATGTTCAAACTAATTTTACAGTTGATTTATGCTTTTAAAATGTTGCTAACACTTCATTTCACTTCATTCATCAAGCACGTAAACTCAAATGTTTGTTTTTTTATAGCAATTTGAACATGGTATGACTGGATAAGTAATCGTTTTATTTTTTAAAGCACACGGTTTCAAATTTCATTTGACCACAATACGATATTATATAATTCATGCTGTCGAAACAAAACATCTCCTCAAGTAATGTTAACAACAGATGTTATTGAAGTCATTGTTGTAAAAAGCACATTAGAATTTCCAGAGGGCTCTAAAATGCAAATTCTCTTTATGCATAAATATCTTGATGTTGAACTTTTGTAGTAGATGGATTAAATAGATTTTCTGGTTTAAAGTGATTTAACATTACACTTAAATTAAAAAAAAAAAAATTATATATATATATATATATATATATATATATATATATATAATATAAAATCTATTATTGATTCACATGCAAATGATTTACCATTTAGCAGCCTGAAATTTGCAATGAAAGAACTGTAAGAGACCTTTTCCTCAAAATTTGTTTTAATGTACTTGATGTTTTCTGTTTTCTGGACTGATTTATCATTTTAATTAATACTTGGCTTTTGAGATGGGCAGAATCTTTTATTAGTGAATCATCATGTTCTGATTCTGAACATGAACGGTTTGTTTATTCTGAGAACATGAGCAAACTTTCCCTCAAATCCTCCTTTTTGAGTTATTTTAGATCCCCAGGGATGAGCGATGCTTGCTACACAAGTATTATCTCATTCAGTTTCATTCAGTGAAGCGCTGCCTGCTGAAATTAACTCTTCTACTAATTGTGATTACTTGCAAACTATTTATTGTATTTGGATGTGTATGGAGTTATTAACAAGTGTTTATTTCTCACTGCAGGTTTTGTGGAGCTCAGTCTTTTTGACCAAGTCCATTTGTTGGAGTGCTGCTGGTTAGAGGTGCTGATGCTGGGACTGATGTGGCGGTCTGTTAATCACCCTGGAAAGCTCATTTTCTCCCCAGATCTCAGTCTCAGCAGGTAACTAGTGTCAGTTAATTGTGTTTATCCTTCCCATTGCCTAATTTATGAACAGGCACATTCATCTCTCTGTGCTTTGAATATTTTTTTATTCTCATGTGCTTTGGATGGTCAGTACTTTTTTTGCAGCTGTTAGTTTGTTCTGTGTGCCAGTATGGTGTAAGATGGTATAAGACCTGTGTTTTCATTACAATTTTTGCTTTTATAATGTAATATAAATTTTAACGTCTTCTCACACTGCAGATGCTTGGTATAAAGAACGGTGTATTCGTAACAGTTGTTTTTGTGTAGAATATAGCATAATATCTCAAGAATACAGCTGTGAAACAAAATCAGTGGTTTGGCCAGATGTGTCAGAGCGAGTGTGAGGCCCTGTGTGGTGGGAATTAGAGAGCTGTGGGAAGACAGGAACTGATTCTGCCATGGCTTGTGTATTATCACACCCCCTCTACTCCGCTGCCCTTTGTACCCTCTAACATGGTGTATACCCATGTTGTAATGTGAGCAAAAAATGGGCCAGGGTTACAGATGCCATTCGTACTTTTAGTTGGTGCCAGGTTTGGAATACGACTACTGAGGTTTGAAATTGAGGCCTGGTCCCGGGTTTCTGATGGTGTGAAGCTAATTTGCTGAACTGCTAAATGTCTTTGTGTTTGTCAGGGACGAAGGCAGCTGTGTGCAGGGGTTTGTGGAGATCTTTGATATGCTGCTTGCAGCCACGTCCAGGTTCAGAGAACTGAAGTTACAGAGAGAGGAGTACGTGTGTCTCAAAGCCATGATCCTGCTCAACTCTAGTGAGTGTTCTTCTCATTAAAAGTTTTATGAAATATGCATGCATTTTTACCACTTGAAACAATTAAAACAAATGTATTTTTATTAGAAAAAATGAAAGTGTATGTTTGTTGACCTTCCAATAAGACAGAAAAATCACAATGGATCTCAGTTATTTCTCCTAGACAGCAAAGAGATTAAACAGAATGTATTCACAATACATTCTTAAAAACAACTTTCTTCTTTTCTTCTTCTTTTTTTAACTTAAGAAAAAACATGAAATCAAACATTTCTCATTAAGTTCTAATGTGAAATTGTATGATCTATGATATCAAGCTTTGTTGTTTTAATGTTCACACACCATTTTTTTTTTTTTTTGCTGTTTTTTTTTTTAACTGTCACATAACTCAAGATACAATACTGTGGCCAGTGAAGTGAAAAATTGATGATTCATTAATATTTAATCTTAATATTCAATATTAATCCATAAATAACTTTTTTATTATAAAATATTTTGGAGGATTTACAATTTTTGTATATATTTACACTATATATTTACATTTTTTTTTAAATGTTTTTGGTTGAAAAAAAGTCTCTTATGCTCACCAAGGCTGTAAAATTAATATTGCTAAATAATATTACAATTTAAAATAACCTTTGTATTTTAATACATTTTAAAAATGTAATTTATTCCTGTGATGACAAAGCCGGATTATCAGCATCATTACTCCAGTCGTCAGTGCCATATCATCCTTCAAAAATCATTCTAATATGGTGATTTGCTGCTCGAGAAACATTTATTAATATTTTCAATGTTGAAAACAGTTGTATTGAATATTTGGTAAGACTTTACTAGGCAATGTATAATGCATGCAATTATGTATAATGCATTATAAAGGGTTATTAAAGGGTGTGAAGAATAATAATTATAATGCATTATACATAAAGTCTTTAAATAAAGTGTTACAGAATATTTTTGTGGAAACTGTGACATTTTTCAGGATTATTTGATGAATAGAAAGTTCAAAAGAGCAGCATTTCTTGGATTTGAAATAGAAAATAAAATTTGTATATAATTTTGTATTTATAAAATCTGTTTGATTAATTGAATGCATCCTTGCTGAATAAAATTATTCATTAAAAAAAGAGAGAAACTTCCTGACCCAAAACTTTTGAGCAGTAATGTATACCTTTTTTTTTTTTTAATAATCAGTTAACAATACTAAGTATAGTTACATTTCTCTGCAATATGCAAAATAACATTTTGAAAAAAAAAAAGAGAAGCATAAAAGATTTATTGTTAAATCTGACAACATTTTTAATCTTTTGACTGTTCTGTAATTTAGTAAATGGATTTTTTTTTGTTTGTTTTCATGTTTTAGCAAAGACAAACTACAGGCTAAATTGAATAAGTCATCAAATGTATACATTCTATCTCTAGCACTCGACTGTAAAGTTAAAAAAAGATCTAGTATAGTGAAGAGCTGTCATTTCATCCACAAATGTGTGTTCTGTTTATCAATAATTAGTACCGTGGCCTAGCGCTTACGCTCCAGACATATAGCAGTTATACTCACACAGGAGAAGTGGGTTCGATTTCTGCTGGTGTCATACAGTGATCAGACTCCCCTTCATTTTCTTTCCTCTTATTGTCTCTATCATCAAAAATCCAAACAATTGCTGACCTCCATAAAGCCATAATAGTGTTCACTTGAGGCCCATAACTCAGAAGGTTACTACTATACTTGCTTTAATGTGAAGGGAGTGTTAGCAAGGCCAGGCAAGAAAAACGCTCACGCACTGCAAAGTCTTAACAGGGACAACATGCCTTTGCTCCAAGCTTTCAACCCAAGTATCCATTTCATAGCAAAAGCTTATGTAAGTAACAGGCAGTACCTGCTTAGTGTTTAATGTCTGAAGGAACCATATTTCTTCCTGCTCCGATTCCTCTGAACTTTTGATCTGTCTTTTCCTCATGCATTATCTCTTCATTCTCAACCCCCAACAGCTGTCTTCACTTTGTCTCCTCAGTATCACTTATTTGATCGCTCCAGATGTGTTGCGTTGTTTTTGAATGGGATACTCTTTGGATTGGATGCTTATTTGGGTATCGCTCTCTATTATTTCAAACGGCTATAAATGTCAGCGTCTCACGGCTTTAATCTCTGTGAACCTGCGCTCGTGCGTCATTGCAGACATGTGCCTGAGTTCGTCAGAGGGAGGAGAGGAGCTGCAGAGCCGGTCGAAGCTGCTGTGTCTGCTGGATTCAGTGACGGATGCTCTGGTTTGGGCCATCTCGAAGACGGGCCTGAGCTTCCAGCAGCGTTCCACCAGACTAGCTCATCTGCTCATGCTGCTCTCCCACATAAGGCACCTCAGGTACAGACAATAAACACCTTGAATAAGAAACTTTTGACGCAGGTGACTTCTTTGAGTACATATCATGCTGGATTTTCACTCAGAAAATGTGCCTTGTGCTTCATACACAATTTGTCTGAAGACTACAAAATTTATTTCTTTGCTCAAGAAAAATCATAGAAATTGTAATGGCTAATTATACTCCGATTACAATTACCGTTTATTATTTAGACACCTAGTCTCCTACCCATTTTTTTGTAATAATTATTATCATCAAGCGATTACTGTAATTGTTTGCTGTAGGCTAACTGAAACATCATTTGAAACATTGTCAAGTATCTACAGGAGTGTTTTTTTGTTTTTGGTTTTTTTTTTTCAGTTTTTGGGGTGCTGCTTACAAAATAGCAGTTTTCAAAGTAGTTTTTCTAGTTACTAATTTGTCCAGAAATTGGCAGTTTAACACAAATGCTTCATCACTTTTTTTAACCAGTTCACAAATGAAATCCCAATGCAGCATTTGCTTTTCATAATATATATATATATATATATATATATATATATATATATATATATATATATATATATTTATATTTATATTTATAATAATAATTTTTTTAAAAATATTTTAAAATATGTGACCCGTGCTGGCAAAATGAGTCGGAATGCGCACGGTTTAATTTTGAGCTACAGACAAAAAAACAAAAACAAAAAACAACAAAAAAAACAAAACAAAAATTTCGATTTTGGTCGAATTTCAGGTTTTCACAAAAATGAGTTAATTAAGCCCTCATCTAGCAATCCCAATGCTCCAAATAGTAATTAAACATCTAAAATGATCTTTATTTGTACGTTTTCTAAGAGGAGTACCCTTTTCTCTGCTCGCTTCTTGCGCTGTCGCAGACTTACATATGAATCGCGCACATAAAGATGCTTCGATCCCGAGAAATATACACATACTGTATACACAGAATTACAGTATTCAGGTAGGCTATTCACGCAAACATAATCAGTTATGTCTTAAGTGAACGTTTGGGGAACTGTTGGGGAAAGACATCTGATGTGTAACGTTATATTAGATCCGTGCAGTACGGTAGATCTTAATATATAGCCCGTCTGTCTCATTAATGTTAATCTAACAATAAAAGAAAAGATTGCTGCTCTTTATTGAACTGCTTTTGTATTTTAATAATCAATTTATTTGTAATGAACACACTAAAGTGATTTTTACATTTGATTATTTGTTTTTATTACTTGAATGTGTACGTTTAGATGTAAAATGAAAAAAAGTAATGCACAATTTGCTTCTTTCTTATATTTGTTCTACTGTTTTTTTGCATCTGTTATTATTTATAATAACAAAGATAAAATAAAAAATAGCTATATTGTGATTATTAATATAGTAATGATCATTAAAAAAAGAATTGGAAGAAAAGATGCAATGTAGCTATGTGAATTTGCTTTGGAACCTTCAGAAAACTTTAACTCGGTTTTTCTCAAAATTTACTTCACTAACTTTGTCGAATTCAAACGGGTGTAGCTCAGTTATTTTTCGTCCGATTCCAAACAAATCATATATCATTTTGAAGGTCTTTTAATGGAGAATGTGAAAATAAAAATAACTCGTTTTTGAAAATTTGCTCATTGTGACTTATTTTGCCAGCACAGGTCACATATGATATTTAAATATAATAATTATATGTGTAGCTATTTAAAATATTATAAAATGTAATATAATATTAGTTTTATATTAATACATTTTTTTATAGAGAAGTATTTATTTACTTGACTGTTCAAGTGTAAACTGAGATTCATTAATTCAAAAACCCTCATTGTTTTTGAGCTAGAAAAATATAGCTCTGATTAAATTATATAAAGGTATAGTTAGATTTTAAAATATTAAAATTCAAACACTTTAATTGTTTTGAAGGTCTTTGAGTATGCATTTAAATTAATTTAATATATATATGTTCCAAAGTTTGGGATCAGTAATCAGTAATGGTGTCTCTTATGCTCATCAAGGCTGTATTTATTTAATTAAAATACAGAAAAAACAGTAATATTGTGAAATATTATTGCAATTTTTAATATTGGTTTCCTATTTTAATATACTTTAAAATATAATTTATTTCTGTGACGCAGTGCTGAATTTTCATCAGCCATTATTACTCCAGTCTTAAGTGTCACGTGATCCTTCAGAAATGATTCTAATATGCTGATTTATTATCAGTGTTGAAACCGATGTGCTGCTTAATATTTTTTGGAACCTGTAATAATTTTTTCTTTAATTCTTTGATGAATAAAAAGTTAAAAAGAACAGCATTTATTCAAAATAGAAATCTTTTCTAACAATAAAATATTTATTACTCTCAATTTTTATCCATTTAAACACAAAATATCTATTTTGAATAAACACTGTTCTTTTTAACTTTTTATTCATCAAAGAATCCTGAAAAAAAGTATCACAGGTCCCAAAACTATTAAGCAGTACAGCTGTTTCCAACAATGATTATCTGAAAGATCATGTGACACTGAAGACTGGAGTAATGATGCTGAAAATTCAGCTTTGCTTCACAGGAATTAATTATATTTTAAAGTATATTAAAATAGAAAACTGTTATTTTAAATTGCAATAGTATTTTACAAAATGAGTATTTTTTTTTGTCTGTATTTTTGATCAAATAAATGCAGCCTTGATGAGCATAAGAAACTTCTTTAAGAATCTTACTGATCCCAAACTTTTGAACGGCATTGTACGTGTGTGTGTATATATATATATATATATATATAGTAATTTTTTCCAAAAGGTTAGTTTGTATTATATACTCTATAACAAATTAGTTTATAGCCTGGCTCTTTGGTATAACTATTTGTAACTTTTGATCTGTGCAAAAGCTTCCACTGACTGTATATCCACCATCTGTAGTAACAAAGGCATGGACCACCTCCACTGCATGAATATGAAGAAGATGGTTCCTCTGTATGACCTGCTTCTGGAGATGCTGGACGCTCATATCATGCACAGCTCCCGTCTGTCTCACTCCGGCCCTCGAGTGGCTCCTGCTCCCAAAGAGAGCAAAGCCGTCCAGGAGGCCTTCGCCTGCACTTCTCAACATGGACCCTAAACCATTTCTGGTGAGACAGTAGTTTCTTTCATAATGCAGGTATTGTGACGTTGAAATAAACAGCTGTTTTATCAAATATTTAGTTTGTACATTCATATCACAGGATGTTGCCAGCTAACATTCTTCCATAAATCTTAAAATAACTACAAGCTGAAAAAAATATCACGTTAAATTGCTCTTCTTTCTCTCCAGCGCTGAAGAATGATCTATAGTTTCGGGAGAATGGACAACAGAAACAGCCACACAAAAAAGAGTGGAATAGGATTTCTCAAGATGAACAATCAACATCATTTTTCTTTTTGAAAATTTAGCGTTTGCTGTGAAATCCTTTTTTTCACTGAACTTATTCTGAACACAGTTGTTTGGTTTTATGTAGCCAAAAAACACAAAAAAAGAGAACATTTTAGTTTTTACAAAACCTTATCAATTGCTGATGGTTTGAAAACCGATTACTATTTGTTTGGATTTTGAATTTCAAAAGCTTTTTTTGAAATGTAACACATCTGACAGTCACCACATGCACCCATTCCCGTGAAATCTGCACCACAATGAAATGTACAGTTTCTGCTTTACCATTTTATCTTTCTAAACAGTACATTTGCAACTCTCGCTTTTTGTAAAAGAAAACAACAGCGTCACACTGATGCCCTCATCAGCTGTAGCATCATAGAGCGACTATTGATGACAGTCAGAACAAACAGATCACATTCTTGCAAAACGACAGTATGGACAGTCATTGCTGAAGATGGGAGGGGTTTGTATGCAATAGGAGCAAAGACTAAATTCTGGACCAAAGGCTCAGAAGAAACTGAATCAAGCCTTTTTTTCTGTCAGAACAAGGACTTGTGAATGTCACAAGCAGTAATTTGGGACAGCTGGATGTTTTGTTTGCATCTATTACTTTTGACAAAACAGATTATGGAGCAAAATGTGTTTAAAAAACTGCCTTCTTTCATCCTGCTCTCTACCCAATAAATCCCTTTAACATCATAAAGGCCTTGTACAAAACATTTATACATTTTCTAGAGACAGCTCAATCTATCGCTGCTGTTCCACTGTGAAAACCTTTGTAAGACGCACAGCTACCAAAATAGTACTTGTGATATTGCACATTAATAGTTCTCTGAAGCCCTGTTTTGAGAATCAAGAAAAAATTAAATATTGCAGTGGCTACAGTGATTATAGCCTATACTGTTTGGTTTAAGATGAAAAAAACTAGTATCCAGGTAATGGATTAACTGATATAAAACCAAACCTACCTTAAAAATGAAAAGCATTAAGATAGATGTTACAAGTACTTAATTTTAATAAACGCACGAAGTATTTATAAATGTTATTGTATCTGCCGGCAGCCATGTGAATTGGAATGGTTTTGATATGAAGCGCTAATATTGATTTTACAATTTTTGGCAACTAAGCATTAAAGACCAGCTGTAATACAGATTTGTTGTAGACAATGTTTATTTTTAAACAGAAAAAAAAAAATAAAAGTTTAATTTGTAAAATGTTTTCAAAATTTACTTTCTATACACAGGGCTATGGGCTTTGCAAATATGAACAGTTAATTCAGACCATATACAATTTAAAAGAGACCACAATCTCTAAATAGCAGCTGTCCATCATGTCACCACAAACTGTGGCTGAAGAGTCAATCTTTTTCAGTTTCAAACTTATAATCTTTAATCAGTGCATGATGTGCTTAAATCTAGAAATATTTCAAAAAATTGTCAGTGAATTACATTCAAGCTCATACAATGATTGATTTTTTTTTTTTTTTTTTACAGCATTGTGACAAAAAAAAAAAAAAAAAAAAAAAAAAAAAAATTAGCTCATCCAACTTGTAACATTAACAACAAAATTCTCAGTATGGCTCTCAAAGGGGAATAAATAGTATAAAATCAGTTATATAAATACAACCGTTAAAATATTGCTTGGACAAAAGTGAGGTCCTTCGCATGTTTGAGTCATGAAAACAGCTGTTGATTGAACGTGAGAACAGTTGATGAGAAACTCATGTAGGAGGGGGACCGTTGGTGTAGCGTAACATGGGGTGGAAAGAGCGGGCAAAATTGTTGGAAAAGGTGCAGCTGTAGTCGTCTTCTGAAAGAGGGATCAAGCAGGCCAGAACCAACAGCAGGAGGAACAGAAGATGCAGAGGGAAAGCTGCTCGCAGGACCCGATAGAAGAACGACCGCTGAGGTGACGGGTCACGCTTTGACCTGAAACAAAAAAGGAAAAGTTTTACTGCTGATCTTTTTATCTTATCTCTTTTGAAACGTGTATGTTTACTGTATTTATGTATTTTTTGCTCATATAGTATACATACATATATATATATAATTTTTTTTTTTATTATAATATTTTTTTATTATAATATTCTATACCATTTAATACACAAAAATAAGTAAATTAATTTAAAAAAAATGGTTAATGTGTGTGCAGCCATACCGAGAGCATTGTGTGGATTTCCTGTCTCCTGAAGCGTCAGTCGTGGACTCCTGTAGACACATGACATACAAGAGTTCAGGACCTCACCACAAACCAGATCATATCGCTCTAAATTATGATGATGTAATATACTTTACATATTATTTATTACTATTTATATATGACAGTAACTGCCTTATTTTAGCAAATTATATTTATTTGTTGACAATAACAATGGAATGGGCAAAATACACTAAGACCAAATTATGCTCATGTACACATTCAAAATTTTGGGGTTGGTAAGATTTTTTAATGTTTTTTAATTATGTCTCTTATGCTCACCAAGACTGCATTTATTTAATCAAAATACAGTAAAAACAGTAATGCTGTGAACTATTACTACAATTTAAAATAACTTTTCTATTTTAATATACTGTAAAAACCACTATTCCAGTATTCTTCAGTGTCACATGATCCTTCAAAAATCATTCTAATATGCTGATTTGCTGCTCAAGAAATTTAATATCATCAATGTTGAAAACAGTTGTACTGCTTAATATTGTATAAACCTTTGTGATTTTTCAGGATTCTTTGATGAATAGAAAGTTAAAAATAATTTATGTAAAATTTATTTACTGTCACTTTTTATCAATTTAACATGTCTTTGCTGAATACTTAATTTCTTCATGTTTTTTTTTCATCATCTTTCTGACCCCAAAATTTTGAATAGTAACTTTTATTTTACTTTTACTTTTATTAGAATTTTTATTTTAAATGCACCTCTGATGCATTTAACAGTGCGTTTTATTAACAGTGTATTTTTCAGCAAAATGTGCTCATAAAAGTGGTTATATATTTAAATGAATATTATTCGTCCATGTGTTGGAATGAAGTAATACTGTAAAGCATTTTTAAAAAAGTATAAATACAAAATGTGTTGTATCCTTAGTGGAGGTGAGCTTCCCTTTAATTTTTTGGTGTGGTGTAAACGGCTGAAGAATGTTTTGCAGAACACTCTTACCAATCTCTCTTCAGTCGTCTCAAGATCCTGGTTGACTTGACGCGACAGTAATCGTAGTTTGCTTCCAATGACATGAAGTTTTTCCCTAGCTTCAGCACTGTCCTCCCCACCAGCCTCAGGAAGCAGCTCGGAGACAATCTCCTGCAGGGAGCTCACTTGCTTCTGCCTACCCTGCAGCTCCTCTGCCAGATCCTGCCACCAGGGGGTGCAAAACATAAGCTCACCACACAAATAACACCACAAACTAGAGGTAAACAGTCTTGATGGAGAAGCTGATGTGGTTCTGGTTTGGGTTTTCTGACTCACCTTCAGGGTGTTCCTGTGTTCCTGAAGCATGGAGGACGGCACAGAAGGGTCGCTCATGTTCACTGTGTAGCGTCTGCTCTCTGCATGGGCCAGCCATAGCAGTTGAGAGTGGACCATCTCGTGGAACTCCTACATGAGCACAGTGGTGAGAGATGAAGTTTCCAACCTGATCTCATGACGAAAACGTACCTGTGGGAACTTTTTCGTAAGACGCGAAATACGTACCACCATGTTCAATGTGAAATGTCCACTGAGTGGCGCTAAAAGAGTGTTTGTTTTTTTCCACGAAACAGATGAACATACATATGGTACATTTTATGTGACATGTAGGCGTCACTGCAGTTCTGACTTGAAATGTCCATTGAGTGGCGCTATAAGTCTAATGCTCCGTGACGTTTTAAAATAATGTATCATCTGCACTACACCTAAACCTACCTGATAGTATGAACAAAAGGGAATGTGAAGTAAAAACGTAATCGCAAGCATGCCGTTATAGCTTGTTTTTCAATCTCTCATCTTTCAGCTCTTTCATCGTGAGTCATGTTTTTCATGGGATTCGTACTTAAGTATTCCGCATCCTAAGTCCAATTCCGTGCCGGCTGAGCTACCGTGCAAGATTGTTACGTCTGGAAAGCAAAACATATGGAGCTGTAATCATAACTATGTACTAAAACAATTACAAGTGCTTGCTGTTTTACTGCTTCTAGTGTTTATTTCTGTTGGAAACTGCAGTGATATGTACTTATCGGTACGTATTTCGGATCTTGCGAAAAAGTTCCCAGAGGTACGTTTTCATCATGAGATCAGGTAGGAAGTTTCATGTGGCATCAATTCAAATATAGCGTCAGTCTCTCCATTGAGGTTTTGTATAAATGTTTGACAGATCTCTCACCTGACAGCGTCCTAGAGTAGCACGCAAACTGTCCTCCCACCCCTCTAGTCTCGCACAAGCCTCTGTCCAGCGGCGATTCATGCTGTGCAGACGCTCCTGAAGCTCTGGTGCTCCTCCTGTAGCCCCCTGCTGCAGTTCTCGGCCACCCAGGTTCAGAGACAGCATCATTGTCTTAGAACGTGCAAATGTCTTCTGCATTTCCTGTGTAATGTGGAAGAAATCAGAGTATGAAGACAATATCTTTTCCTTTCCAGTGTCTCTGTATTAGTAATCTAAAATATCGGATGTAGTTTAGAACTGTAACTGTGATGCTCACTTTAAGTTGTTTGACCCTCTCTTCTAAGATCTCGACACTGACGGATGTCTCCGGCTTCTGCAGTCTGTCCAGCTCAGGGGTGACACGATCCAGCCAGGAAGTGATGTCGTGCAGGTCAGAGGTCAGCTGCTGGGGGTCTCTGGAGCTGCACTGCTCTTTACTCACTGCTTGAGCCTGCAGCAGCTCCCAGCGCTCAATCACTCCTGTAGAGAACATGACGTTCATGAAGTAAAAAAACTATTAAATAAAAAAGGTCTGTATGTATAGCCGTGCATTCTTATTCTGTCTATCCATCCACCAATCCATCTCTTCATTCTTCTAACCTATCTATTCATTTTCAAATCCATCAAATTTATCCATGTATCTATCCAGCCATTCCTCTATTTTTCTATCCAACTATTTATTATCAGTACATTCATAAGTTTTTGTCCTCTCATCCACTCATCCATCTATGCCCAACTATCTTTCCATCCATCCAGCCATCTTTCAATTTAACCATTCACCTATCCATCCTTTTATTTAGCCACCAATCCATCCATCATAACTATGCCTTCCATCCATCCACCCATCCGTTCAATTATTTAACCACCTGTCTACCTATTTATCTGTTTATCTAACTATTCTTCAATCCATTTATCCACCAATTCATCCATCTGTCTACACATCTATCTATCCTACCATTTCTCCATTTGTCTATGCAACTATCCATCAGTTCCTCCAGCAATTCATTTTTTCCACCTATCCACTCATCCATCTAAACCCAACTATTTCCATCCAACCCTCCATCCACATTTCATTTTAACCATTCACCTTTCTATCCTTCCATTTAGCCACCAATCCATCCATCCATCCAACCGACAATCCCTTCAATTATTTAACCACCTATCTACCTATTCATCTATTTACCTACTCTTCCATCCATTTATCCACCAATTCATCCATTCATCCTTTTGTCTACACATCTACCCCACCATTCCTCCATTTGTCTGTGCAGCTATCTATCCATCAATTAATTCATCAGTTTGTTTTTCCAACTGTTCACTCATTCATCAATCCCTCCAAATCTATCCATATCCAGCTAACTATCCCATAGTCCATAAGTTTATCCACTTACTCATCTGTCTTATTACCTATTTACAGTCCATCTAACTATCCATACATCTAATTTATCCACCTATCCACCCAACTATCCATCCATCCACCCACCCAATTATTCATCCATCGATCCATCGATCTACAATCTACCTTTCCTACCCATCCATCCATCCATCCATCCGTATTTCCATCAATCCACTTATCCATTTTTCCATTCATCTATCCAACTATCTATGCATTTTTCCATTCATCTATCCAATTATCTATGCACCAGTTTGTTTACCCACCTATCCAACCATGTATCCATTCACTCATCCATCTATCCATCCACAATATACCTTTCATATCCATCAATCCATTCACAATCTACCTTCTTTATCCATCCATCCATCTACTATCTACATCCATTTCTCCATTTATCTATCCAACTATCTATGCATCAGTTTGTTTAATCACCTCATCCATCTATCCATGAGATGGCATGAAAATGTATTATGTGCTATTTCTGATAAATAAGAAGCCTTTATGCTTTTAGACTCATCTAAATAAAATGACAAGTATTCCCTCGTACATGTGATCTGCGTCAGTGCCTGTACCCAACTCTTTGTGAAGAGTCTTATTATATGACTCACTCAGAATGAGTATCAGACATCCTCATGTCCCTCTGTGTTGGACAAAGTGTCTGTACCTGACTGTTTGTCTGCAGTGTTGAGGCCAGTGAGGCCTTGTTCCTCCTGCTGTTCCTCATCATCCAGGATCATAGAAACCCTCTTCACACTCTTAATGCTCCCGCTACACTCAGACATCAGCTGGACCTGCACATTGCACAGACACATCACGCATGCACCATTATAATCTCTCTTCACGTAGGAAATACACATTTATGCTGGATTAAGAAGGAAGGGGTATATACTCACATAGCCTCGTTTAAAAGGAGTGCTGGTGTGTGTAGGTGAGGAGGAGTCCAGCTGGAAGGATTTTTTTTCAGGTGTGTTTTGAAAGTGCCAATTCTGTCCTGTGAGTGTGTGAGAGAGGGAGAGAGATTTAACTCGGTGCTCAAAACAGGCTCCTTCATTTTGGCTTTGATGACAGAAATGGACACAAGAAGTGGAATTATTTAGCATTTGCAGGGATCACAAGGAATCAAATTTTTCTTGATTTTTTTTTGATGTAATAGAGATTTATGTACTATGAAAAACATAAGTTCAAATTCAGTCTAGTAGAAAATTTTTTTCCAAGCTGATCCACAAAAAATTAATACTATACTTGGTGACACTCCAGAAATAATTGCATTAGCACGACCGCCCACATTTACACATTGGTGCCTACTGGGTGATCAGAATTTTGGTCTGACCAGTCATGACGAGGTAAAAAAAGGAAGTAGAATAGAGTGTGAAACGCTGTAAAATATTGTGCTTTCCCTGGTTCTTCAAAGAACAGAATTTATTTGAAACAGAAATATTCTGTAACATTATAAATGTCTTTACTGTCCCTTTTGATTAATTTAATGCATCTTTGCAGAATAAAAGTATTCATTCCTTTCAAAAACAAACAAATAAACATTTGAATCATAATGCATAAGAATTTCAGTCTGATCTTAATAGTCTGTATGGAATATTCAATACTAATAATACTAATAATAATAATAATAATAATAATAATAATACTTCATACTTTTTTCTTACTTTAAATTGATAGAGGCTGTTATTGCAAGATAAGGAATTTATTTTTCATGCAAAATTGCTTTTTTTTGTTTGTTTTTTTTAAAAGCAGAGGGGCAAATCCAAACCATTTAATTCTAAGGATAAGAGCATCAAAATGGTCATGAAAACATAAAATACTCATGTTATTGCAATAAAAAAAAAAAAAAAAATTATGTAATTCAGTAAAAAAGTTCAAGTAAAAAAAAACAAGACCCTTGAAAAACAGGCATCAATCAAGAATGTCATGTACACTTCTTCAATAATGAGCAAAGCTTCAAGAGTGTGTGGTTTAGATAACTGAATGTTATTATCTTTTGCGTGAGCATGAAAGCTCTGGAGGGGGATAAGCAGGTGCACTGAGCTGTGTGAGAGGAGGGGACGCAACCTTCCTGTGCCCTCTCTTAAACTCCCTGAGATCTGGACATGCCCAGCTCTCAACCCTCCTCTTTACCAACAGAATCTCCCCACAGGCCCAAGTCTTTCATGATAAGAGCACATAGCAGAACAGGGTGAAGGGAGGACGCTTGCATCTTTTGATTTGAGAGAGAAAGTTCTGCACTTAAAAGAAAAATACCAGGCCTTTGATAATCCAGCAAAACCAGTCTATTCATAAGCATACTGTCAGTGATGTGGGAACAAGACAGGATGGAGAGAAAGAGAGAATAATGTGGAAAGTAAGGAGAAGCAGGGAGGTGTGGGAATGGACAGATGTGAGCGCACCAAAAAAAGGTAATAATATTTTGCAGTCATGCACGATTAAAGCCAAGTGCACGTAAAGGGACATAGAGGCCTACCTAAAGGCTCTCCCAAAAACTTCTTTGTCACCTCAGATGAGGCTTCTGGGATTTCAGTGACCTCTAAATCTGGAGAGAGAAAATTAATGGCTAAACCAGCAATATGACAACCCATTCCAGCAGTCATAGTCCTGGAAAAAGTCTCAGCCTCAGATGATATGCCAATGGACACAAAACTGGCAAGAGCTGGTTAAAATTGTCAGTTGCAATCTGATTGCTAAATATATTAAAATTATATCTGATTCCAGATTTAGGCGTATAAAAAAAAAAAATCATGTGGTTACCAGAAAAAAAGTCAGTCAGCCTTTTTCTGTCAAAGCTGGCGAATTGCTCAAAGTCTGGTTATGTAAAGGTGTGGTCGCATTAAAGAAATTTTGTGCATAAAAAGGTCCACTGTCTGTTGTCAACAGTGATGCATGAAGCACAACTCACACAGAAGCCACTTTCAAACCAAGCAACTTTCTGTTGGTCAACATGGCGAATCTATGTGACCAATTTGAACCCATTGTGAAATCTGCAAGAGGAAATCTCTCACCTTCACGCAAAATTCAGAAAAGTGAATTTCTATTGAAATTACTGGATTCTGCCGAACAACAGTAAAAGTGACCATACCTGACAGGGCAGAGAAGAAGGCAGCATCCTCTTCCTCATCATGTGAAGAGGAGCCTCCAACGTCCCCGGTGTGGTCCCACTCCAGTGGGATGGAATCGACGCTGACGGGGGTTTCACGGCCCGAGCGCTCCTGAGGTGGCGATAACAGGCTCATGGAGGGCTGGCTGGAGGAGGGGGTGCCCTGTGTCCCTCTGGACTGCTCACCATCAAAGACGTCCAGCTGCTCCTGCAGCTGCTTCAAAGAGAAAACACTGTCATTCACGCATTCATACTCCTATAACATGGCCCATATGCAAAGTTATTTGCACAATTTTGCCACATTTGTCACTGTAAAAAGAAGTGTAAAGATATATAAACTACCCTTTAAAAGTTTGGGGATTTTTTAAAATGTTTTTGAAGTCTCTGATGCTCAACAAAGCTGCATTTATTTAATCAAAAATAGTTAAATTGGTAATATTGCGAAATAATTATTACAATTTAATTTGTTTTCTATTTTAATTTCTTTTAAAACGTATTTTATATCTGTTATAGCAAAGCTGAATTTTCAGCAGCCAATACTTACTAACCCCAATCTTTTGAATGACAGTGTAGCACACAAACATTTCAAGAAAGCCAATTCACAAAAAGATTTTGATAAGTTCCAAATGGTCTCAAAATGTCCAAATACTTTTAGGGCCACAGTATGTTATAAAAGAGAATGTAAAAAAGTGAGCGTTTATAATACCGGGCGGAGACTGGTAAAACGCTGGTGGAATCTGGCCACTCTGCCGAACACCTCTTGACAGTACGTGTGCAGTTCCTCTAACTCATCTTCTATCTCAACAGCATCTTGAGGACAGCTCCTCTGAATCAGACCCTCCCCAAACACGATCAGAGCATCAATTTTATTGGTGTTCAGAGTGATTTCCTTCTTGAAACTCTGGAGGGGAAGAAAGTTCGGTCACACTTTATTTTAAAGTCCAAATCTCGCTATTAACAAACCATTAACTATTTTTTGCCTCAAACTACTTATTTGCTGCTTATTAATAGTTAGTAAGGTAGTTTTTAAGTTTAGGTATTGAGTAGGCTTAGGGATGTAGAATATGGTCATGCAGAATATGCTTTATAAGTACTAATAAACAGCCAATATGTTAATAATAGGCATGCTAATAAGCAACTAGTTAATAGTGAGAATTGGTCCCTATACTAAAGTGTTACCGAATGTTCAGTTTAATTCTCTCTATCTATAGACTGAACAACTTAATTTAAAGGAAACACTGTTTATTAACCTTCAGCTGTTTCATCTTGTCTTGGAGATGGCTCTCTGAAAAGTTCTCCACATTGGTCAGCTGGAGGTCTATCTCAGTCAGCCAGATGAGGAGGCTCTCGCGGGTTCTCTCAAACTCTTCTCTCTGGCTTGTGAAATGCTAAATGAGAAAAAAAAGAGGGAGGAGGAGGTGGTTAATTTATGCATTCAAGTAAACTTAAATGCATAGATGACATGAAAAAATAGTGTGTCTGTGTCCTCACCTTGAGTCTGCGCAGTATTGCAGCCACTCTCCTCTGGAGCGTGTCCCAGCGCTGGTTCCCCTGATGCACCATGGCCCTGAGTCTGCTGGCTGTATCAGCGCGGTTCTCTTGCGCCAGTCGTCTGTACTGGTTATTAATAATCTCCAGCTGGTTCAGACTCTCATGTACCTGCCTTTGGAAAACCTAAAACAACAAATCAAACACTATTAACTATAACTAATTTCAGAACTACTATTACTGTATACTCTTTTGGATATTCAAAAATATTTAGTTTAACACCATTTCCATGCAAAGAGTGAATGTGTTTTTAACATTATAAACATTTCACAAGTCATGCTTGATTGACTAAAACATTCAGTAAATGAAAAACTGCTGACAGGCCATAGATGATTGCTTGAGGAATCTGACATTCCCTTAATCGTATTGATCGTGTTCCCAAAACATCAGGATTAAACATTTGACTTGCACTAAATGATGTAAATATAATGGTCCAGTAGCACAGCCATTCAAAGGTTTTTAGTTAAGCATTTTGTTGGAATCAAACCTCATATTTCTGGAGTTCCTCTTTGGCGTCAGTGTACAGGACGTCTGATGAATTGGGTTCAGCAGCAGAGCGCTCCGCTAGATTCAGCCAGTCCTCAAAGGAAGAGTAATCCTCCTGAAACTTACACCACAGTTTCCACGTCTCCTCAATCCTGCAAACAGACATAAGTGATTAAAAACAAATATTCTGTTCTAAAAAATTTATATTTAAAATTAAATTGACGTAAATCATAATAATAAACAATGTAATTTAATACTTTAGTACTGTAATTCATGTTATGCTTAAATACATGATTTCATCTTCCTCAAAACCATAGTCTGTTCAACTCAAATGTTTGGTGATGTTACAGGGCATTAAAAATGAACATTTCATCATGCAAAGTCAACTTTTACCAATATCTTTTGCTCAACAGGGAGCTGTGAATTTTAAGCAGTTTCTTAATCTGGATCCAGAGTGAACTGAAATTTCCTTCCAAGGAATGCGACAGAATGACTAAATATCTGTGAGCAGTGATGGAGTGTTTGAGATTGGAGTCATCTAGATAAATGGCCATACCTCAGCCTCCTCTCCAGAGACATGGAGCAGATATTTCTCCAGCGCTGGTCCAAGCGCTGCGTGGTCTGCTGGATAGAGTCATTCTCTCCATCACTGCTGCAGGCATCCTCATCGTGCAGAAGCACATCACACAGGGTAAGCACAGACGCCACTCTTTCAGTGTGCTGCTCGATGGCACGCTGCAGGTCCTAAACGCACACATATGTTACAGACCTGTCACTTTATCAAAAAGTTGAAAGATAAGCTTCGTATTGTTATAATGTTGGTAGTACAATATATGTAAATTAATATTTTTTGTTAAAACCATAAATCAAACTTCCATTTTTTTATAATCCTGCCCATGGACAGTAAGACTGACAGAGAGGTGGTACCCAAATCAGAAATGCATTAAAGGTTTTTGGCAAAAAGGAACGCTGCAGCCCTTTTTCTCATTTCAAAATGTTTTTATGTTTATACTGCATAGACAGGCACGTTTTATTAAAAGCAGCAATGGCAGCAATTAGCCCTTTAAACCCTTTAAAGAGTCATTGGAAACAATTCATTTCAATTAAATACAATTAATTTAATCAATTATTATTAATAAATTAATCAAATTTTGATTAAGAAAATCATACCCTAACAAGTACATTTGATTTCCAGCAAAAATATCACAACATTTCTCAAACTAAACAAATTCACCTGATATTAAAAATGGATATTAAGGCTTCCTTTCATATATCTAAAGCAAGTTTTGTTGCATTGGTAGAATTTTTTCACTGATTATGCATTAAAAAAAATAAATACAAATCTGCCAGTCCCACAAGTCAAAATACATTTATACTGAACTACAATCTGGTATTTCAGCTAATTGAATCTTCTATTATATCCTTGTTTATAAACTCATTGCTGACCTGTTGCTCTGCCAGTCTCTTTTGGATCTCATCTTCATGGCAGATACTGTAGTGAATGGGTTTGGCCAGCTCAGCTTCAATGCGAGTGAGCCAAGAGCGAAGGTTATTCATGTTCTTATCCAACTGCTGCACTGTCACCAGTGTTTCTGTCAGCTTTTTCACCCTGAAAAAGAGAGAGATTGCATATTCATTTTGAATCCAGAGCAATCAAAAAAAAAAAAAACCATTATGGAAAAAAAAACCCGTGATACCATCTTGGACATTTTGATGAAAACCTGAATGTGTCCAAAAGTCCTCTATAACCTCCACTAGATAAAAATTAATTTTCTGTGACTAAAGAAAAAGTACTAACCCCTTTATAAATCAGTCAAGTAACTGTTTTCTTTGGTATCTGAGACTGTGTAGTTTGGCAGGAACCCAATGAAATGTTTGAAGTGCTACACTTGACGTGAAACACAACTAAAAAAAAGGTTTGATAACCCCAGGTCAGATGACACTGAAACACAGACAAAGGGTGTTTGTCCCATAGGGATTAGATTGAACCATTTAAGTGTGACAGTGTGAAGCTTCTCGATCCGTTGTTTGAGTGACCGCATGGCCTCGCAAACCGTCTGAGCAGCCATACCTGCAGATGGCCGGCTGTGTGATTATAGCGTGCCTGAGTACATACTGTTCCCTTGGCCCCATTGTGCCCCTGTTCATAAGAGATAATATGAGGTGACAGACTACTGCCCCCCACCACCCCCTCCAGCCCATTCGAGCTATACAGAGGGACTAGGACAAACCATACAAGCCATATGGCAAAGCTGAAGCCAACGACACTAGTGAGGGCTACATTAATTCCCCCCTCCTTTAGTATTAGCACCATCTGGCTGCTCCAGAACATGTCACACTGCAGGACTGACCAATTACAGGAGAGGCTGCTGACATCACAGACAAGACTGGAAAGCACTTGAGTTGTTTGTTTGCTTGCTTAGTACCACCACCTGATTCATATACTCAATGTGCAAATTTACAACCGACTTAATGAGATTATGATTATGAGAGCATATGCCAGCTGTGGTGACCATCCTTAGTACTGAAGATCACATCTAATTCTGAAGATATAAATGAGTACATGGAGGAAAAAAAAAAAAAGTAAAGTAGTTCTATTAGTGGGGAAAGCTTGCTGTAAATTGTATGATTTACAATATAAATTGATATGATATATTCTAGCATATCTACTATTAATTGAACTTAGTGTAAGTTATCTATAATACTGGGACATATGACCTTTTCTAAAAATAATAATAATAATAATAATAATAATAATAATAATAATAATAAAATAAAAAATAGTCTAGTGAGGCAACTTGTTCCACATTAGGGGTGAATTGCATCATGGGTCATGCTGAAATATTGGGGGACACATGAATGATTTCATTTCAATGTAAATGAGACAAAAAAACATCTCCATTTTAAAGTCTTTTTATAAAGCAGTGAGGAAAAAGTTTAATATTCATAATGTTTCAATACAGTGAAACAGTTTTAAACACTTTAACAGTAACAGTGTTATTTTAGTATTATTTATATACAATTACAGTATTTCTTTATATTTTGAATTAGCTTTTATTTTTACATTGAGTTTATTTTAATTGAAGTTTTTTGATTAATTTTGTTTTTGTCATTTTTGTACTTTTTATAGCTTTAGTTTAGTTTTTAAAATGTACTAATTCTAGTACTTCTTGAACATTATTTAACATTATCATTTAATTTTATTTCCATTAGTTGCCAAGGTAACATTTTAATTGGTTTAAACTGTTTACAATTACCAATTTTTAACTTAAGTTTTATATTTACATTTCATTTCAGCTTTTGGTTAATAACATTGAACAGTAATTCCAATACTACTACTACTAATAATTCAGTATTACACAAGCAAACTTATAACAATATTATGACAGCATAATATCATATTAATATCATAATGTCATATACTAGTATTTCCCAAATTTTTTACAAAAAACATTTCACCTGCCATACAGAACAAAACTAACACACACACACACGTTTGTTTCTGTAAGCTGTGGGTACTTTCCGTAGACTTCTTTTGTTTTTATACTGACCAAAGAATTTTTTTTTAATCCCCTAACCCAACCCTAACCCTAAACCTACCCCTTACAGAAAACCTATTTGCACTGTTACACTTTCAGATAAACATCATTTACTATTTTTAATATTTTTTTCCCTCGTGGGGACCGCAGGCCGGTCCACACAATGTCAAAAATTTCAGGTTTTATTATCCTTGTGGGGACATTTGGTCCCCACAATGTAACAAACAAGTACACACACACAAACACACACACCCGTTTTAGCAATTTAAGGCTTTTCATATATGCATTTCCTTCTAACTACAGGCATAAAATGCTGGACAAATGCACTTCTTACACCACTTTCCTCTACATGTTTATATCTGCACAGGAAAAAGTTATTTTCCAAGCATCAGCTTTTTGTACTTGCTAACCATCTACTGATCACAACAGTCTCACACTGAAAGCTTCAACACTTTCTGTTTTTCAGTCTGGATAAAAGAATCTGTTAAATGCCTCAAAAATGAATATAAAAATCTAATCAAAGGCTTTATCACCACCAACAGGTCTAAATGAGGCAGAAATGCACAAATGAATGAATCAATCAATCAGTCCTTGAATGGAAACCAGAAATGATGCAGTCTAAGGCTTTTAAACAAACAAAGAGCTTTGATCAGCTATTAATCAATGGATACAGAGCAACAATAGTAAACATCAGGCAAAAAGGAAAGAAATGAGCTTTATCATATTAGCATTTACTCCTCAAAGCATTTATTCACCACAGTTCAGTTTGGCTCATTTGTTTTTTGCTCACCTGGCCTCAATGTGGTCGAACAGGTGCTGCCAGCGGTCGTTGACATCTTGCAAGGCCCCATGGATCTCTGCCTCCTTAGCTTTGTCACTGGCCAATAGGAGCTGCTCGCCCAGCTGCTTGAGGTGGCTCTTGTTCTCGCTGAAGAGGTTAATCTCCTCCATGCAGTCCTGAAGAGAGATGTGCACAATGAGCACCGGCCTCTCATGTGCTTTAGTCATTAACACATCCATCCCAAACAAAACCGACTAACTGCACTTTGACGCTAGATGGGTCTGACAGCTGTCAAAACTATATTTCTTCTCTCAGCATGAGCACTCTTTAAAAAAAAAAAAAAAAAAAAGAAAAAAAAAAAAAAAAAAGGAGGAACAATTATTCACACTGACCTCTCAGCAGCCTAACTCCTTTTCCCTCTCTCCTCTGCTTTTAAGGGTTCACCTGTTTTTAGTTCAACCTGACTCACTTTGAACAGCAGGACACTGGCAGCAGAGTTATTATAGTTAACTAAAACTACAACCATAAAAATCTACATTAAATGAAATAAATGTTAACTGAAATTAAATAAAGTATTTAAAAAAAAGACTAAAATTTAGCTTGTGGAACACAATTCTCATTTTCATTTAGTTCAACTTGATGCAGTAAAATAACTCAAACTAAAACAAAAAAGAATAAAAACTACACAGACGTGTTTAAAAGTTAAAACTAAAAAAATTAGCAAAATAAAGATGAGTGAAATAACACTGGCCATCAGTAACTGTGCTAGATAACGACGATGTGTGATCATTAGTGATGTGGCCTGAAACCCTCCAAAACCTCAATGGTAAAATATGTGCTAATGACTGCAGAGTGCTTGAGGTTGCACTGTTTGATAGTGAGAGAGAAACTGCACATACGAGGCTATTGTTGTGTATGAACAAAGAGGTAAACAAATGAACGCACAGTTATGTGGTACAGCACTCTGCCCTCAATTTTATAGTACATGCAGTAAACTAGATTAGAGCTAATCTATGATGTTGTTTAGAAATAATGTACATTTGTAGAATGTTTAAGTAAAAATGAACAAATGCTATGTGAGTGGATAGAATGGAGCCTCTGTGAAATGTAAAATCTGTGGGGCCTCCCTTGGGAACGCTTAAGCGTGCTGTTCATTTGAGACTGCTTTAATCCTTCATAGATACTCATAATAGCATATACCATGTAATACCATATTACCGACCTATTTAAGCTCCTTACAAATGTACAACAGAAACTCACCATGACAAAGGCACATAGAAACAGACTCATGTGATTCCTTTGTCTGAAATGATCTTAAAGTGGCTTGTTGTTATGGTTATATAACCATAAAAACAGGTAGCTGAGCAATTTAATTAATTACTAATAAATTAATACTTTTATTAAGCAAGGGTGCATGAAATTGATCAAAACTGACTGTAAAGATATTTATATAATTTATAATTGTTTACAATTTATTTTAAATTATAATACTGAAATAAATGCTGTTTTTATTAACTTTCTTTTCATCAAACAATTCACGGTTATAATAATACTATAACATGGTTTCTACAGAAATATTATGATTTGACATTTGACACATGATATAAATTATTTCTGAAGGATCATGTGACACTGACTGAAGTAATGGCTGCTGAAAATTCAGCACTGTCGTCACAGAAATGAATTACTTTTTAAAATATATTAAAATAGAAAGGAGTCATTTAAAATTGTAATAATATTTTACAATATTACTGTTTTGCTGTATTTTTCATCAGATAAATACAGACTTGGTGAGCATTAGAAATATCTAAGAAAAAAAAAAAAAAAAAGAGACCACAAACTTTTGAAAAGCAGTAGTACAGGTCATATGGTTAGATAGAACAAAACGCTGGGTGGGAATTTTAATTTCTGAATGAGTTATCCATTTTTAAGGCATTAGAAAAATCATAGAAATGAAAAGGGAACCAAACTCTACCTTTTTAAGTTTCTCCACCATTTCCTCAATACTAAGGTTTTCACCCCTATGTGCCACTTTTTTCTCCATCTGCGTCAGCCAATCACAGAGCTCCTTGTTTTTATCATTGAAGATGATCCAGGCGTTCAGGCGATCAGCTATTTCCTGTTTGCGAAGTGACACCTACATAAATGAGGAACAATAAAGGGTTAAAATGCTTCAGTATCACAAAAATACAGTCTTAAAAAAAAACATTTTCTTACAGTAAGTACAGAAAAGTTTCAAAGTCCCATTTATCAACATTTATTTATTTTTTCATGACATTTTATTCTTCATTATAATGACATTTATTCATTCAGGAAATATCTTTGAGAACACATGGCCTACTCTCAAGTGCTAGAAAGAGTACATAAGAACTTGCAGTATTTGTGCTCTTTGAATTCTGTAATGTGCTCTTGAACTGACAGGCCGGTTCACTACCCTAATTCACATGTGAGAAAAGACTTGAAAACAACACAGTACAAAGGTGTCAGGTTACAACTATATGAATTTATTCTTTAAAAGCCGGCCATCCGAAAGGCTTTTAACAAAACTCTCATCTCACGCTGTGAGATTGATTACTGGACTGTTAAGTAAGGACTACAGCAAAGGCCTGCTCACTTTTACAGCTTTCTGTCAGTAAGGGGCTTGTCTATTAGTATGTACTAATACCAAGACACACTAGGGGACACGAGCAGCACTTTGTAGTTCCCTGTTGCTTGTGTCAGTCCTAGATTGCTGTGATTTACATGCAGCCTTTTAAAAGGAACGAAGGCATTTTTCATGCTACATTTGTCAGTGAAGGCTATACGTTTTCCTTGATCCATTAATGTCACACTTACAGCTCTAAGAGAATGTGATATTGTAGTTTTCCTTCAAAACAAGAATATTAATCATGAGGTTAAAAGAAAGCACAAGGACATTGAGGTTAGTTGATCACTTCTATTCACGGCCTTGTTGTTGAACGCATTACTCATGCAAGCCACTTACCCCAAAACATATGCAAAGACAAATAACTTCTAGAAAAACAAGACCTAGCTTTGCCATCTGTCATTCATTCCAGGGAATGTTTCCACCTGCAACCTGTTGGCCACAGACACTGACGCACAAAGTAGACTGACCTTATTGGCTCGGTCTTGGCATCCAGCCAGAGTTTCAAAAAAAAAAAAAGACAACTGAAAACTCAACAGCAACTCCACAAACTGAAAAATGGTTCATTAAACAAGACACACTTCGTTATGTGGTGATAAGGATGGATGTAGGCCATGCAACGATGGCTGGATGTAGGCCATGCAACGATCTGTCCTAAATGTGGCCTTTTTGTTTTTAATTGCTCAGGCCGTTTACAGTTACAAGAGCAACTCCATTCAAACGTCAGCAGGCCATTCAGATACTTTACTTGCGCTAGACAGATAATCTCAGAAAAAAGTCCTCAGTCAGCCTTTACACTGCCTGGGAAGCAACTTTAAAAATTAGCTACATAAGTAATGCATATTGACGTGTGAGTTAAAATAGGCATTATTTTATTTAATAAAGAGCAAAACTGTAACGTTTAAGGGGACTGTTTGCCCAGAAATGAAAATTCATCATTTACCAAACCCAGAAGACTTTCTTTCTTTCGTAGAACACAAAAAGTTAATTTTTGAGAACTATCCTGGCCAATAATATTTTAATATTATGAAAGTAAATGAGGACTAGAGCTGTCAAGCTCCAAAAAGTGGTCAATGTGTCTCTTGTGCTATATTTCAAGTCTTATAAAGTCATATGACAGCTTGGCGTGAGTAAACAGTATTAATTTAAGGCATTATTTAATAAAAAAAAAAAAGACCAAATCTTTTCAGTCTACTTGTTGATAGTGTTCACAAAACTAGCCTGATTCTGATTTGGTCTGAATGATTTGTTCATGAATTGGACTGATCAAGTTTTTGAGTTCAACTGTTAATGGCTTAATGATTCTGTTGTAGTGGTAACATCCCAAAAGATGAAGATAATTCAAAGTCTTCTGAAACTGATATAGTGCATGAAGCATAAGAATAACTTTCAAGATACTTCTATGAGGATTTCTGCATCCTTTTTGAATCTTGAATGGGCAGTCATTCCATATTCTTTGTAATGCATAGACAAGAGTGACTTGTATGAAAACTTCTCCACAGACTAAAAATCATAATTCGGTTTGGACAAGCAAGTGGGTAAGTAAATAAAGTTCATTTTGGTCTGAACTGTCCCTTTAAGGCAGGTTTTCTTGTGCTATATTTCATGTCAGAAACATGTGTGTCAAGACATCTTTCTGATGAGAAAGCTATTATTATAACTTATTATAACTATAAATCTAGATCAATTCACATACATTCTCATTTTCCCTCTCTTTTTCTGTGCCATGCAGCACTGTGAAGTTTCCCCCCTCTTCCAGCGGTGAATCATTGTGTGCCTTTCAATGCTGCCTGAACAACCGCCTCTCTTTCCCTCCTACTCTCACTCTCTCTCTCTCCTCTCAAACACAAACACTCACTCACCTTCAAGCACAGTTCTTCCCACTGGCTATGAAGTTCTTCCACCTGTCCCTGGAGTAGCATGGTGTCTGCGGGCAGCACGTACTGGGACACGTCTGCCTTCATGGTGGTCAGCTCTTTCAGTCCTCCAGCCCAAATCTGCAGCGAGCCCTCGTCCTCCTGCATAACACGGCAACCAGCACCAAGTTAAACTCTCCTCCTCTGCCGCACGCTAACCCTAGTCCTCTCTCTCCCTCTCTCTGTGTCTCTGTCATTAGCGCTTGGGATTAAAGCCCGCTGGATGGGACAGGGGAGGGGAGGAGGCGGAGAGGGGGAGGAGGGAGGGTGAACAGGGGGGGAGGGCAGAGCGCCCATAACAGCATGGAAAGGGGTGATGGGGTAAAGACCAAACATGTTAAACACTCTATTATTTCCTTTGTTTGTCAGTTTCACCCACCTTTATTAAAGGACTGTTCCTCATCAGGGCTTAATCAACAAGAAATAAAATCAGTCTCAGCGGATGGGTTATTAACACATTTCTGAAGTGACATGATTATATCAACAGGTGTTTTTTTCTTTACCAAAGACCTTGGTAATAGTTTGAGTGTATTAAAACACAGTAGAATTCAGCTGGCAGATAAAAGCACATTGTTTGACAGTCATCAAAACCAAGTAGGAATTGTAAACTGTCTGTGACAATTGATGACTAATTACCCATGTAATATAGTTAAAAACTGGTACAATTCAAGCAGCAGTTTACTACAATTAACTGCATGTTTGAAGGAGTCGCCTAATAAATGTAAAAATGCGTACATTTAATGTTGGCTGATTTTACACTATAGAGCAGGGTGCAAAAGTCTGAGAACACTAATGAAAATGCTTCTTTTTTGATTGAATACAAATATAAATGAATATGTATTTATTTAATTAAATATTACATGGCAATTTGTGAAAGCAAGACAGTTAATAAAATATACACTACTGGGAATAAATTACATTTTAAAAATATTAAAATAGAAAACTGTTATTTTAAAATTGCAATAATACATCAAAATATTAGTCTTTTGATTAAATAAATGCTGCTTTGGTGAGCATCTTTAAAAAAACATTAAAAAAAAACAAAACAAAAAAAAACCTTTCCAACCTCAAACTTTTCAAACAGTAGTGTACATGAATTTCAGGATGGTTTAGTGTTCCCTTTTGCTTTAATAACTTCACATTCTTCAGTATGATTTAAGTTGATCCTAAATCTATTAAGTGGGAGCAAGAACATCAGACCATCTGCACAATACCATTACAAACTATCCTCCAGTTTGTTAATAAATTGTGAAAAAATATTGCATTTTTCTTTATTTTATGCCAACTTTTCCTTTCAGTTTTTCTGTATATTTTTCCATTTTTTTTTAAAAAACATTTGTCCTAAAAACATTTCTTAAATCTTAAATAATTTTTTTATTTTACATGATAATTTCTTCATGTATTTTTCTTCTCTCTACATTTTACCCAAATCCTCAAAATGTTGGTTCATTTTCAGGTAAAAAAAAAAAAACAACAAAAAAATGATCAATTTTTTTTTTTACCAAATTATCTGATTGAGTGCTGACTGTTTGGTTGTTCAGTGCCATCACTCAGAAAAATATATTACCTTGATAAGCTGCATGTGTGTCTTTAGATCTTCTAGCTTCTCTGGCAGTGGACTCTTCAGTCTTGTTTTTATCTCTTCCAGTTTGAGAGCACTATCAGCCAGGCCAGTTTCACAGAGCTTCCAGTTCTGCAAAGAAACAGCAGAAACTCTTAATTATGGCGGAAGATGTTAGTCTCTATAATCTTTTCTACACTGTGAAAAACACAATACCAGATCATACTGTTTTAGATTTCAATCGATCTTCCAGGTTCAAAATAGTCTTAAGTTCAACAGTATAATAATACTGTGGCATAATGTCAATTAAATAATTCTGACCTCGATCCTGGAACATCCATTTAAATGTCTATAAGTTTTAGTTATGAGAGCCACTGATGTGTGTTTTTTGGGTGCTGTCACTATGTTATCTCTGATCAGTGAAGAGGGATTTCCCTTTCACATGGGGATACACCATCCCCCACCTATTGTGAGCAAATGCACACAAACACACTTCCACCCACATCACTCTCTAAACCCCTTTCAAAACAATGATGTCATCATTCCAAAACGAAGAGCCAATCAGAGCTGGTTATGAGTGGGCGTGACTCTGGTGTTATATAATATCTAACAGTAGAGGGGATCAGTTTAGGGTGACAGAGCCCCACTGCTTGCCAGTGAACACTGTAAACTAATTTACATTTGGCAAAGTTATTCCCTCAAATATGGCTCCAGGGTGCTAATAAACTACATAGGATTACAAATTTGTATTTTTATTGTCATCATCATTGTAAATATTGTCATCAAGAGTCCACATGACAATTTATGCTATTGTTAGTATGACTATAAATGCAATGTGTGTTGCTCTGAAGCCTGTGTGATCTTACATTATTATGGTTTTGAAAATAAAGTAGAATGGAATATAAAACAGTTACATATGTAACAGGACTTTCCAAGCTGTATTCCACATCTACCTCTACTTCAGGCCGTAGGGCATTGTGGGATTGTGTGTGAACAATGACAGATGATCCACGTAGACACTGAACTGCACAGTAGCTTAGTAGCTGCAGTTTTGAAAGCCCTCGTTCTGTGTGATATGGCCCAGCTGCCTCATTTATGGATTATGGCGAGATTACGGCTGATCTCTCATCCTCAAAATGAAGCACTTTATTAGTGAAACGCTCAGTAGGGTATGTAGGTCAATGGCGGCTAAGAAAGACCCCAATGATAACCACTGACTTTGCTCTGTCCATGCAAACAAAGAATTCAATAAGACAAGGGTGTCAGCACTAATCAGATTGATATAAATACTTGTTATGCTTATACTATTATTTTTTTTTTATTAGCAGGCTAATTCTTGTTTGACATTCTTGCGACATCCAAGCAAAATCATTACAAATATTTGTCAATTAATAACCAATATTGTACCAATTTATTCCCTACATACTGTAAATGTCAATCACTTACAGTATTATTTGTCAATGGAAACTTTCACATAGTAACCAGTTAAGACCTGGTCTGGGAAACGCGAGAATTGGGTCACATACATGAGTTATGGTTTCTGCAACAGCCTTTCTTTTCCCCACAAGGCTACAGCTTCGTTCCCACATCTCCTTGAGAACATCCAGTTCAGTTTGCAGGCGTGTCTGCGTCTGCGCATCTGATAGAGGAAGGACCTGTCTGCCTGCCTCCACAGTCTGCCTGTAGAGTTCTTCATGTAGCTGTAGTTGCTCCTCTGTCCACTGTGAGATAGAACACATGAAAGATACTAATGTTGGGTTTGGATTAGATTTTGAACTCCAACATTAGCATCTGAAAGAGTTGAAAAGATCATTATATTCTTTTTACTGAATCATCTTGCCTCAAAGTCTTTTATAGAGCACTGGAGTTGCTGTAAACTGCACGGCGCCAGTCCTGCTGGGAGCAGAAGTTCTTCGATGTGTCTGAGTAACTTTGAAAGTTTCCTCGAGCCAGCCTCATAGAGTTGCCACTGTCCCATCAGCCCTTCCAGATATTTGCCATGCTGCTGGACCCACTGCTGTGTCCCCTGCCATCTTGCCTTTAGCTGGCTGAGTCTCAGGATCAGATGACTCCTGCTCACAATAGAATGACTGATAAATGAATAAATGATTGTTCTGGCATCAATTACTCACCGTTATGTCATTCCAAACCCATGAGATTTTTGGCCATTTTTGAAAGAAAAGATGATAATTTTTAATGAAACTTGAGAGATTTATGTTCCTCCATTGAAAGTCTATTTACCTGAAACTTTGGCACTTCCAAATGTTGTAAAAATAATTCATATGTACCCATCATCATATAAAGCGATCATGTCTCTTCAGAAGACTTGGATTACATTGTTCAATTCATACAGATTACTTTTACAATCCCTTTATGAACTTTTTGAGCCATGAAAGTTTTGTGTGAATGGAGTTTCAATGTCCATAATCTCTCATATGTCAATACAAATACTTATGTGCGTTTCAAAACTAAAAAGTCTTATGGGTTTGGAACGACATGAAGTTGAGTGAAGGATGACAATTTTAATTTTTAGTAATCTATTCCTTTAAATTGTGGACCATGGTAACACTTTAGTATAGGGACCAATTCTCACTATTAACTAGTTGCTAATTAGCATGCCTATTATTAACATATTGGCTGTTTATTAGTACTTATAAAGCACATATTCGGCATTACCATATTCTACATCCCTAATCCTATACAATACCTAAACTTAACAACTACCTTACTAAATATTAATAAGCAGCAAATTAGGAGTTTATTGAGGCAAAAGTAACAGATAATAGTTTGTTTATAGTGGGAACTGGACCTTAAAATATAGTGTGACCAAGACCATAAATGTCACAACTGATGAGCAACACATAATGGAGATGTTAATATCATAAAACAAACTGCAATTCCACTGGCCATTAGCTTTGCCAGTCATCTGAAAAATAAAACCAACCACATTTATGTGGCTCTCTACATGACATTTGTTCCTGCCATGGAAAAAAAAAACAGACCCAAGAAACATCTTGAATCTAACCATGTAGGAGTTCCACCTGAAGCAGCACTTATCGGCTGAATAGAAAAAATGATTTCATGCTGGTAGCACATGCAGTTTCATTTCCTGAGAGCGAGCCAGCTTGTTCCAGTGCTGAGCTCAAAAGAGCTCTTCCACACCAAATAACTCCAAGAGTTATAGCCTCACGTGGAGCCCGTAGAGAAAAAAAAATAAAAAAATAAAAATAACAGTTGGAGAACCTCGGTTTTAATTACTCATCAGGAGACATCCCATTCAGGACAAATTATTAAACCACATTCTTTGATTTCTTATCCATGGCAGAGTCCCACACTGGAGGTTAGTAAGAAAATTCTGAGTTTACGAGTACTAGGGAATAAGTTAATGAGTGTAGTGTTATAAAAGCTCACCTGTCCTCATTCTGACTGCTCTCCAGGAAGTGTGAAGCCTCATTGACCATGGCATCCTGTAGCTGCTGGCTGATGAGGACCTCCACTTTCAGCCTCTGGAAGATTTATTACTAATATATGAATTGATGAGCTCTGTATAACCATTTCAAAAACAAATTACACAATACTCTATAACCAAAAGTCCCTGTTGCTCTCATTATATTAAAACGAGTTAGGGAACATCTATAATGTTACAAAAGATTTATCTTTTAAATGATGTTATTTCTATTCATCAAAGAATTCTGAAACACAATTATCACAAAAAAAATATATATTAAGCAGTACAACGGTTTTCAACATTGATAATAATAATAAATGTTTATGTGACGATGAAGACTGGAGTAATGGCTGCTGAAAATTCAGCTTTGTCACGACAGGAATAAATCACATCTTTAAATATATTATAATAGAAAACAGTTTACTTTAAATTGTAATAATATTTCAGAATATTACTGATTTTACTGTATTTTTTCTTAAATAAATGCATCCTTGGTGAGCAAAATGTACCAAAAAATAAAAATAAAATAAATAAATAAATAAATAAATAAATAAATAAATACAAAAATGACCAACCCTTTGTAGTATTAATAGTATTAATGCCATGAATTGATTAAGTCAATATTAACTAACAATTCTTAGTCTGTGTCATATCCACTGCAGTGGAACATTAATTTATATCTATGCATGTCTAAATGCAAGTTATTCTGGGTGCCATGTGACAGACATCGGAAAAAGAGTCAAGCAAAAGAAGAAAAAAAAAAAAAAGAAAGATTTTGATTCTAAATGCCACAAATATTCAAATAGTATTTTTTTGTGATGATGTATCAGAACAGGATCTTAATTGGAATATGTTATGCATGTTTACATGGTCATTATGAAGCAACAGGATTCACATGATGAAGCTAAATATTAGAAAATATGTTTCTAATGGATTTAACTGTGTAACTGTATGCTCTACCTGATGTGCAGCTAGCTGCTCTCTTACAGCAGCACAGTTTCCAGAGGTCTGATTGGATAACCCATCCTCGATTTTGTCCAGGAGCTCCATCCAGCACTGGCACTTCTGTTGGAAATTCTGAGCATGCAGCAGCTCTCCATACATCTTCCTACAGACAAAGATGTGCATTGGCATTCACCAGACACAGTTTAGTTACAGCTAATATTAGGGTGTAAAAAGTTTGTTTACAGAAATTTTTTTCAAGTTCATCCAAAACTGAAAATTCACCCTAATGTTGTTCCAAACCAGTATTTTTTTTCACAACTGAACATAACAGGAGAGTTTTTGAAAGGGTTTGAAAAAACCTGAAGGTGAGTAAATAAAATTCTTGTGTTTAGGTAAACTATCCCTTTTATTAACATACAGAGGATCAAGTGTATTTCAGGGCTAAATCAAAATGTTTGAGAACCAAACAGCTTTAATTCAGTGAAGTTCCACTTGCCTGTGTTGGTCTGTGGCCTGAGAGAAGACCTGAACCCACTGTGCGTTGAGGGTCTGTAACCTCTCCTCCTCTGTAGAGCTTAAGGAGAGTCCGAAACCCGTCTGATTCAGATCAGCAAGGTTAGGGTTCAGCCCACTCATATCTAACAGAACCATCTTAGAGACAGAAAAAAAGAGAAAGATTAACATAAAATCAAACTGTAAGCTTTTAGTTTGCTCTAAAACGCAAAAGATAAAAAGAAAATCAATGAAAACAACCTCAAGACAGGGTTTGTACGCATTTTTACCAATAAATTTCCATGTCTTTTGAGACAATATTCATGACCTAATGTTCCATTATTTTACAATAAGAATAAAAATCTGTTCAAATTATCATAGCATATATGTTAACTAAAATTAATGACTCTTAATGCTATTGTTTGCTTTCTTGTTTTAGTAATAAATACAAGCTACAACTGCGCCAGACGTGAAGGTCCTTGCACACTGAGTCCGAAATTTTTGTGTGCGTTTTTTCATTTTTTTCCGTATTCGTCATCCTTTCCTATCAAAATGCATGCTACAGATGTGAAAATGCAGAAAAATCGTACCTGATCCGAATTTTTTTTTATGACTGACGAAAGTTTCGGAGGCAGTGTGTAAACGTGATTGACAACGTTTTTTTTTTTCTCCATTCTGTCACCGATGGAGTTTTGGTTCCTTGCCGCTGTCGCCTCTGGCTTGCTTAGTTGGGGACACTTAATGTCCAGCGATATCGTCGACTTGATGCACAGATACTATTTAAACAGAACTGAGCTGGACGATGACATCACTGAATTCAATGAAATGCCTTTAACTGAAAATTGAGTGTTTAATCTTGTCATTTTACATTGACACACTATTTTCCTATTTTGATATCGGAAAGTTGCTTTGACACAATCTGTATTGTTAAAAGCGCTATATAAATAAAGGTGAAATGACAACTTGAGGTCATATTTACAGGTCCATACAGGGTTCTGCTGAGCTTGTTTGGTACCAAAGTCAATTTGGTACTCACAAGGCGGCTTTATACGCGCGTGCTTTGGACGTGACTGAGCGCACAGGAAACGACGTGCAAATAAATAATACATTTTTGTGACGATGCAACAATGACCCGATTAAGCAAGTGACAATTCTGTCAACAGTACCAAAATGCGAGTGAAAGTCTTGTATTGCAACGTGCAGCAGCTCTTTAGTGCAGACGAGATGCGCCGATGTGAAGCCGTTTTATGAGAAAAGTCAAAGAGAGAAGACGCGGTACAGCTGAATCACTCACGCCGTTTTCAAATGACTGATCTGATATTCTGTGTGGATTTATTAACTCATCAATACATGCTATAGGCTATTGAATAAATGTGTGAATATCCATTTTAAAGTCGAAAGCTGCGGGAATGAGTAAAACTATGCGATATATGCGCAATCCCGCACCGAAATTCAGGACCTGATTAAGCATAGGCTAATTATATTATACAGAGATTTATGAAATAGATTTCCATGACTTTTCCAAAACTTTCTGGGTTAATTTATTTTTCCAAAACTTTTCCAGGCCTGGAAATTGCAGTTTTAAAATTCCATGACTTTTCCAGGTTTTTCATGACCGTGCGAACCCTGTCAAGAAGTGCCACAGATTCACCTTTAGTCTTTCCATGCTTTTAGCAGAGGAGCTCATAATGCTGTCAAAGTTTTTAAGTTTTTGCTCCATTGACTTCAACTCAGTGCTGAAACGGTGGTGCTCCTCCAGCTCCTCCTATGGATCAAGAACAGCACAACACTTGTGTAGGATGCTGTATAAATGTTTGTCATCGGTTTTCAGATCAATCAGATTACTTTACATAATGTTGTATTTAGTCTTTTAAAGATAAACTTGTCGCCCTCACCTGAACTTGTGCTCCAATGTCAGAAAGTGCCTTGCCAAGATGCACATGGTCACGTGAGAGTAACCTGGTTTCTGATTTGATTAGAGGGGCTGACTGGGGTTTCATATGTCCAGTGAGAAGCTTTGAGGCCTCCAGGACTTTTCCCACACTGCTTTGCAAGGCAGGCATGTCTTTCTCCAGAGCCTGTGAAAGACATTGTTTTTTAGACATTGGGTTAAAAGAGCCACACAGAAAATGACATAATTTATCATGTCATAAAACAGTTTTTAGTGACTTATACTAGTGTTCAAAAGTTTGGGGTAAGTTTTTTTTTTTTTTTTTTTTTTTATATAAAGGAATAATTTTATTCAGCAAGGATGCATTAAATTGATATAAAGTGACAGTAAAGACACATAATGTTACAAAAGTTTTCTGTTTCAATTACATGCTGTTCTTTTGAATGTTTTATTCATGAAAGAATCCTGAAAAAATATTCAGCAATTATTACAATTATTTAAAATATTGATAATACTAAGAATTTAAAATATTGATAATACTAAGAATACAAATCAGCTGCTTAGAATGATTTCTGAAGGATCATGTGACACTAAAGCCTGGAGTAATGATGCTGAAAATTCAGCTTTGCCATCACAGGAACAAAAATATTTTTTAAAACAGAAATTATTATTATTATTATTATTATTATTATTATTATTATTATCATCATCATCGTCAATTAAATACATGCAGCCTTCAACTTGTAACTGAGCCACTGATAACTATTTTTGGAAGTTAAGACAGAATCGGTTGAGGGTAGGAAAAAAACATTCATTAAATAAATATGGCAGCTACTAAAAACATTAATTAAATAATTGTTTTATTTTATTTTTTGATAGAGAGCCTGAATGAACAGTGATGCTAATGGATCACCCCCCCCCCCCCCCCCCCATCCCCCATCCCCCCATCCCCCCATCCCCCATCATTCCTTTTATTTATTTTAATTATACAGACACATAAAATTATTCAAAAATATTTTAGACATACACATTATTCAGACTAAATACACATTATTCAGACATAACTAATACATTGGTTTTAAAATATTTACTATTAACATATATTAAATATAATATTATTTGTTTGTGTTTATGTTTAAACAGTAAATAAAAGTGTATATCCATTTTTTTTTTTTTTTTTTTGAAGTTTAAAAAAACTGTGTGTATGCACTGTTTAAAAAAAGCCAATTTAAACGAACTGAATAAGAACTGATTCATGATTCTATGTTCTTTTGTGTTGAACATTTTTTGGTAAGAGTAGCACAGGTCTCATTTGCTATTTTTAGCCCACAGAGAAAAGCTCCAGCTCAGATCTCAATGTTCCTTATTTTCAAAAGCACAACTGGATTTAAGTACCGTAGACCATCTGTAGGACTAGAACACTTTAGCACTTAACAAGCACATGCTGAAATTGGCTATTATTTAGGTTTGTTTTTTTCACTGTGCATCATTACTTTGCAAAATGTTATTTTCTTTAAAAATTACAAAAAGATTGTGCATAATTATTGCTGTGGGATGTATAGGTTTAGTATTATTTAATGGTTGTTGTGTGATGTGTTTTGTACTTCTGACCTATTGTATTTTAATTGATTTTTCATCTGCACTCAGCTCTCACCTGGTATTAGCATGCATTTTCAGTCATTTTTAGGTAACTGAGGGCTCTAATCTTATTAGAATTAAAATCTAAAACTACCATTTCATTTAAGTAACAATATTTCAAGTAATACGCAATTGGCATTTTCCATTTTTTCTCGTGTAAGAGTGATTATACCTCTGATGTCTTATAACACTGAAGATGTAGATGGAATGAATATGTAAATTCTCTCCAGCTAAAGAATATCCAGATACTATATGGATAGGAAACACATCCTAATGCCAGGTGTTAAAGGGGCCTAGATACTATTAATTACTCACACTGATGCCCTGCATCCTGCTGTTGAGCAGCTCTACAGTGTTTTCTTCTCTGTCTGGAGAACGCATAAGCTCTCCAAGTCTCTCCCAGTGCTGATTTAGATGAACACAGCACTCTCCTGTGAGGCGCTCGTATTCCTGCCAAAGCCGCAATGCATTCTGGGCCTTTAGTAAATCTGCATGCACATCTTCAGTCACTGCTTGATGTCTGAAAAGAAAACTACATTAATACCCACATAGGTCCAGACAAACAAAACATGTTCAATCTTCTCTTTGCATTGCAAAGTCTCATTCATTTTTAGTGAATCAGTTTGTTTGCATGATTCATGTAAATAAATGATTCACTCAACTAAACCATCAAATAAACAGATTCATCAGGTCATTTATAAAGATGCAACCATTTTAAAGTAGCTTTCAAAGTGTTTCAGTTTAAAAGGTGAATTAAAGTAGGTGGAGGATGTGTAAAATAAAATTACTTACCGAGTTCTCTCCTTCTGAAGTCGATCAGACAAAAGTTCAGACGTATAAGGGTTGAGTTTGTCTTTCAGTTCAGAGAACACCTCAGTTAACTGGGTCCAGGTCTCTGATCGGTTCAGCTCCCTTTCAAGCTCCTGTTAGGAAGCATGCATAATATAATACCCCCCCCAAAAAAAAAAAAAAATCACATTTCTAACAGTAATGGCAATGTTGAATATTCATATTATGTGAATTCTCATGTTGGAAGAATAAAATTGGTGCTTAAACATTAATGTTTATAATGTTAATTTTACAATTGAGAAAAAGTGTAACATTTACAATCTTTTTCCAATGGGACGGTTTCATTTAGAGTAGTTTACTCACTTGCAGATGTTCCACATGAGTTCGCCTCTGCTCAAATGAGAAGACAGGAACTCTGCAGAACTCCAGATTGTAGACCACCCTGGTTGTTTGCAGTTCTGCTGCACTCATTTTAGATTCAAAGTGAGCCCATTCATCTTTGACTAGCTGTAAATCTGACTTGAGAGCATTTATCTAAGAAAAAAAACATATTACTAGAACAACATTTCTTTGACTAATCAAAATGATGAATGAACTCTGACTGGACACATCTGAAGATGTTGTAAAACAATCTTTACACACAAATCAATTAAATTCTTACATATATAAATGTGTGTCATTTCTGATCAAGTGGTGGTTGGTACATTGATAACCATCAAAACATTTTGGCATCTCATGAAACAGAACTACTGTCTATATCCTCTACCTCTTTTCTCATCTTTCCAATGTTATGTCCCTGCATACCCCTAACCTAAATACCCAACATCTAAGGGATGTAACATCAACTGATTGGTGGTATTGATTAAATATTGTAATATAAAATAAAAAATACAATTCTGGTAATATATGTTTGATATAATATTATGAATAAATAATATACATAACTATTAATAAAAACCTACATATTATGACCACTTATACAAGCACAGTGTTTTTATGGTGCTTTTAAAGCTGCAGTACGTTCACTACCATTAAAACATTTGGGGTTAGTAAACGTGTCCCGCATTTTCATGTCACTACCAGAACAGTGTATGTTTTAGTCTATTGGCCGAGACTGATTTTAACTACACCCCTACATTTATGATCAGGAAATATTTGTGTGTCACACTCTCTCATAGCTACATTTTGAGGTAAATGTGTTCAAAAGTCTGAAAAATCTGTGTGTAACTTTAAGGAACGTCACTACCGAACACCTTTTTTCTGCAATTAAGCACACTTTTTTGGGAGTTATTCCATAACATTGTTCAGAACACTGTTCAGAACTGTGCTAGTTAACCATGTGTTGATTAGCATCTTTGAACTAGGTTCAAAAGTATCTAAAATTGTTAGTTAATAATTCAGTATACATTACTTTTGACAAAACATCCCATGTTTCGGTAGTGACAGTAATGGTTTGGTAGCAACCACATCACAATACAGAATTTTAACTTCCATACTAAAACACAAAAAATTTTCATAACTGTACTAAACTTTTGTTTATTTCCCCCAAGTATGAGGATTATGTGTTCCCTTTTGTCACTACCGACAAATTTTTTTGCATAACTACAAAAAACAAAAAACAAAAAACAAACAAAGATGTCACTACCAAAACTCCACCAAATGTTTCGGTAGTGACATCTTTGTTTTTTTTGGGGGGTGTTATCCCATAAAATTGTCACGACCGGTAGCGACAAAAGAGAAACACATAATCCTCATGTTTGGGGGAAATAAACAAAAATTTTGTAGTTATGCTAAAAAAAATTTTGTCGGTAGTGACAAAAGGGAACAGATAATCCTCATATTTGGCAGAAGTTTGGAACAAAAGTTTAGTACAGTTATGCAATTTTTTTGTATTTTAGTATGTTTTAGTAGTGTTTTAATATGCAAGTTAAAATTCTGTATTGTGATGTGGTTGCTACCAAAGCATTACTGTCACTACCAAAAATGTGCAGTCACTACCGAAACATGGGATGTTTTGTCAAAAATAAAGTATACTGAATTATCAACTAAGATGTTGTGATAGTTTTTGGTTCAGTGTATATTCAAACTAATGAATCCTTAACTTTGAAATCAGTATGATCAACTTTTGCCTTTTACAAAGAAAAATTGGATTCAAAATACAACAAATCTCATAAATTACACTTAAAATATTTTTAAAAATGTAATTGTTATTGATTTACCTCTGAAAAATGTTAATATTTCAAAAAACATTTATATAATATTATTTATATACTATAGATGTAAGCAAAATCTTAATAGGTCAATATAATCCTTCTAATTAAATTAATATTACTTTGTTTTGGTAGTGACAAATTTGGGGAGAGGTCAAATATTCCAAAACTTTCAGAAAATACAACATGAGAATTAACTGCACAATTACTAGAAATGTGTACTTTGGATATTACACAATTTGCATACACACAAATTTTTTTGGAAAAATACTTTTTTTTTTTTCCAAGACGTTTCCAACTCTGACTTTGGACCAATTCTGTAGAATGGCCTATATATTTAAGAACTGACCTGTTGACTCAAAGCTTGGCAGTCCTGGATGGCTGAATTCACCCGCTTGGAGAATGCTTGATCTCCGGGATGTTCACAATCCTGCTGCCCGAACAGGTGAAGAGCTCCCAAAGCCTTCAGCTCAGAGGACTTCACCTGCAGCCTTTCCTCTGTCTCCTACAATGAAGCAATGTCAAAGTTTTCTGATATCTCTCACTTCCCTTTTTTAAAGCACTCATTTGACTCACACTCACAAATATTAACTGCAACAAAGTTTTCAAGCTAGCTGTGAGATAAGAGACTCACCTCACACTCCTGCAATGTTTGTTCAATCTGTGAGCAGCTCTCTGGTCGCCAGCTGTTTTTCACCCATTCCATACACTGAGAGATATAGCTGTGCATACAGTGCAAACGCTTTTCTCTGTCCACGCAGGCCTGCCATTGGTCCTCAACATCATGTATCTGTAACCAATCACATTTCAAATATGACGGCTTTGGCAGGTTATACAGGTTTGGGCAACTATGCTGTACGTCTGCACTCACCCTGCTGTCAATTTTGGCCTGTAGAATACGCCAACTCCGATTGAGAGCTCCCAGTTGCTCAGCAAACAGGATGCACTCATTGCGATTGGCGGGTTCATTCACTGACCCCGCCCCCTCTTCAGACTGATGGTTCAGAAAGTCAACGTACGGCTGATGAGTGGCTATTTCAGCCTTAAGATCCTAATATGTAAAAATACAAGTATGGAATATAACACGTCAATGTTTCCTAGGATTTTAGGGAATTAATACTTTTATTCAGCAGAGACAGATTCAATTGGTCAAAGTGACAGTAAAGACATTTCTAATGTTACAAAAGATTTCTATTTTAAATAAATGCTGTTCTTTTGAACTTTCTATTAATCAAAGAATCTGTAAAAATGTATCACCGTTTACAAAAAAATATTAAGCAGCACAACTGTTTTCAACACTGATAATAAAAAAATGTTTCTTGAGCACCAAATTAGCATATTAGAATGATTTCTAAAGGATCGTGTGACACTGAAGACTGGAGTAATGATGCTGAAAATTCAGCTTTGCCATCACAGGAATAAATTACATTTTAAATATATATAAAACAGAAAACAGTTATTTTATGTTGTAATAATATTGTGAAAATATTACAATTCTTACTGTATTTTTGATTAAATAAATGCAGCTTTGGTGAACATGAGAACATGAAGGGAAAAAAAGGGCGAACCAAACAAGATGTTTTCCATTTATACCCTGAAATAATCAGAAACCAGAAAATCAAAAGAATTAACAGTGTAGGTGCACTACCTTCAAAGCCTGTAGATGGCTAGACAGCTCAGAGGAATCGAGGGCAGAATGGACCCCCGAGCTTTCATCCTCCAGCCGTCCCTCTACATGTTCAAGCCAGGAGGTCAAGTTGGCCAAGATCTGACTGTGAGACTGGTTTATCAACAGCTAGAAGGAGGGCAAGAGGATGCTTACTTAAACAATATCTGTTTGCCAGAGCTTTGCTTCTAATACTGTAGATGAATGAAGGAAGAGATAGAGAGAGTGAGAAAAAGAAAAACAGTACTTGTTGCTGTGTCTGGCTGAGGGTGGGCAGCTCGTTAGTCAAGTTTGTCCATTCCAGCTCAAGTTGAGCCAGGCGTCTGCGCAGACCTGGAGCTTCACTGTCAGTCAGCTGCAGTATCTGTGCACCTGCGCTTTCTGCAGAAGCTTTCTGTGCCGAACGGACCTCTAGCTCTTTGAAGAACTTCTGCAACACACAATCAAAGCCACATTCCTATTTTGGCATTTTAGGCATGTCACGTTACATATGTGTTAAAAAAAAAAAAAGTTAAGCACAAATCACACTATACTCACCATGAGCTGGGTAAAGACTGTACTGGAGTCCAACAGACCAGAATCAGAGAAACTGTTCCACTTCTGAACCTGTTCTTGAGCATGACGCATCCATTCTTCTAGTTCTGTTGAGTCATGCTGGAACCTACACATACAAACACACAAAAACAAACACCTTTATATGTTACCTGTTTATTTGTTTATACCTTACTTCCAACAAAACGGCATTTAAAAAATATATTATTTGGTTACTGTTTCTCTCACACCTGTCATAACTCTTTCTGATCTTCTGTGTGAATTGTATCTTCTGCTGTATTTGAGTACGAAGCTCCATCCAGCGTAACAACAGTCGTGATTTTGGAACAGTCTGGCCTGGCCGCTCACAGTAACAACCCTTTTTCTGTAGGATCCTGAGTCGGTCTTGGATCTCCCACACCTGAGGCCTTGTGTCTTCCAGGACCTTGTGCAATCTCTGACAATGAGAGAAAGTGGAAAAGAAAAGTTTGCAGGTTCAATTTTAACACTTGGGACTATAAACAACCACATTATAACAAACATGCTATAAACATGTTATAACAAACACTAAGCTATTTATAAAAAGTATGTGTTAACTATTTATTGCTATTTTTTTATTTTAAAAGTCATTTAATATCAAAACCTTATGAGCTTTTAAATAGACAGGAAGATTAAACACTTCAAATAGCATATAATACAATATAATATAATCACATTGCAATATGTTAATATAGATATTATACATATTACAGTATATATTTGCTCAGTTATTCAAAACTGATTGTGATTAAGTGGTACACAGCTATATGGATGCGGTCAACTGAAGTACTGCAGTCAGAGACAGCAAACTTTGGGAATCAGTGCTTTAACTCATCTCATCATCCCACCTCCATCTCTCTCAGCTTCAACTGCTTGCTCAGATGGAGTGGCTTGTGGGGACGGGAGTGAGTTTGATGTACATCTATTACAGACACAAAAAGGGTAGTTTTGCTGTTCCTCCTATATCAATCCACCTGAGTAATGAGCTTTGGTTGACACAAAGGGAAAAATAATATGAACGCAAGCAACTGTATGCTACTGACTGTTCCATGTGAGTCAGTGTAGCTGAGAAATTAGCTTTCATAATAGTGAGGGGGAAAAAATAATAAGAGCACGGCCAATGCAGGCTGCAGAACATGAAGTTCCACAGATATGGCAACTATCGCTCTGAGTAATTTAATCAGGAACATCATGTGCTGAACCAAAAAAAGATTCTCATGAAACATACAACCAAAGAAAAGAGACCTTCTCCCTTAATTTCGCCCCCCTCTCACACTCCTACATGTCTCAGACACTTATTACTTTTGCTGCTTAGTTGGAACCCAACCAAATAACTAATATGGGCATGAGTCCTCTATCGCTAAACAGGGGCGCCGCTAGCAATTTTGGGCCCTATGAAAGAATAAGAGGTTGGGCCCCCTACTGCACCAAACATACACTATATTGCCCAAAGTACTGGGTCACCCCCTTCTAATGAACAGGTTTGACTACTTTAGTAATTTCCATGAGTACAAATCTTAATGTTTAAGCATAAAATGATATTCTAGGGAATTGTGTGCTTCTAATTTTATACCAATAGTTTGAAGAGGACCCTTTTCTATTTTAACAAAACAGTGCCTCTGTGTATAAGGCAAGGTTCAAAAAAAAAAAAAAAGAAAAAAAAAAAAGAAAAAAGGGATTGATTCAGTCAGTGTGGAAGAACTTGACTGGTCCCCAGTAACCCCAGTAGAACACCTCTGTCAATAACGTACTCAGCAAAAAAATAAAATAAATACAAAAAAAAAAAAAAAAAAATTGCAGTAAAACCCCACAACTTCTATGTGATTTAATTATTCTGATAAGAATTTGGATAGGTTTTTTTTTGTTCATTACAACACAACCTGGGGCAGTGTACCGAAAAATAATTTTCCTACATAATCTGCAATTGTCTTCTTTTTTTCAATAAAATAGATCTGGTTTAAAGTAGATTTTTCAACAAGAATAAATTTACATATTACACAAATAAATATACAGTATAATTTTACATTTTGAGGTTGGTATGATTTTTTTTTTTAAAAGAAGTCTCTTATGCTCATCAAGTCTCCATTTAGTGGATTAAAAATACAGTAAAAAATATTTTAACAATTTTACATTTTAAAATAACTTTTTTCTATTTGAATATATTTTAAAATATAATTATTCAGGAAATATTTGAAGGGTTGAAAATAGCTTTGCTTAATATTTTTATGAAAAATATGGTATTTTTCAGTATATCTTGAGGAACAGAATATTCAAAATTTCAGTATTTATTTGAAATTTATTTGGAACATTCTAAATGTTTTTATGGTCACTTTTGATCAATTTAATGTCTCCTTGCTGAATGAAAGTATTAATTTATTTCAAGGTAAAAAATTAACGCTATAATGTATAATAAATATATTGCTCTTTATAATACCTGTTATTTTTTCTAAATAACAGTCGTGGCCTAATGGTTAGAGAGTTGGGCTAGTAACCTGAAGGTTGCCGGTTCGATTCTCACACCGGCAGGAATTGAAGGTGGGGATTGTGAATGAACAGCACTCTCTCTGCCTTCAATACCATGACTGAGGTGCCCTTGAGCAAGGCACCGAACCCCCAATTGCTCCCCCGGGAGCTGGAGCAATAGCTGCCCACTGCTCCGGGTGTGTGTTCACGGTGTGTGTGTGCGTGTGTGTTCACTATTCACTGCTGTGTGTGTGCACTTGGATGGGTTAAATGCAGAGCACCAATTTCGAGTATGGGTCACCATACTTGACAATACGTCACGACTTTCACTTTCACTTTCTTGAAGCATAAACCTTACTAAAATATACACCCCTTATGCAATTTTGCTTAATTTGAACCTTAATTTTTATATATTTTAACTGTAAAGCAAGACAAAAACTTTAAGATTGCTGAGTGGAATTTGTTTCTGTCATTCCCATGCAAAGTCATAGAATGTAAAACAGCTAAACCTATCAAAGGTCCATACTCAAAGCAGGTAAAAAAAAAAGCAGCCATTAGTGTTCCCAGGGATGCAGGGAACTAACCTCATAGGACTGCAGCTGACCCTGTAGGTCTCCCTCCGGCTCTGAATCCAGACTGGACATGTTTGTCTCCATCTCATCCAACTGCTTTCGCAGTCTCTCAGTGACCTCCTCGTACAGAGACCACTCCTACAACACAAATACAGAGCGATTAGAGAACTTTTAATGCTCATTTCTCTTAAAAATTTTATACATGTCATATACAACTAGAAAATCTTGGTTTATTAAATTAGAACTGTTCATGACTACAGTATTAATTGACACGCTGATACAAAAGACTAAATTCAGACAGATAATGAGAAAGTGTTATGAATTGGAAAAGACTGATAACATTAAGGTCTGAATAAGTTAATTTCATTATACCTCTAAGCTGTGCTGCATTTGGACACCATGAGTTTGTGCTTGATCCTGCAGATCTGATATTAACTGCTCCACCTCTGCTTGGCCCTCCAGTGCTCCCTCTGGCAGCTTCTGGTATAGCAGCTTGACCATTCCAAGGTTCTGCCTCAAATCTTGGAAGTATTTCTGTTGCCAGTCAATTCCAAACATTATTAGAGTCATTTAAGCAGACGAAAAAAATTATTATTATTTTTTTATAATAATAATATATTTACTAAGTTGGTCAGATGTGTACCTTGTGTTCTGTGAGCAGACTGTGCAGCTGACTGCAGTTTTGTGGCTGTGTATCCTGACTGCGCAGCAACCGCTCAGAGCCCAGCTCTAGGAGACCTTGCAGACCCTTCAGAAGAGCTTCGGAACATCTCTGGAGCTCAACATTATTCTGTCCCGCTGATCTCCGCCGCTCAAGCGCCAAAGTCCATGTGCCACCTTGTAGACTCTTACAGAGCAAACATTTACATTAGACAAAAACTTCAATATATACTCACACATACATGTACATATATTTTTTTTAATGTTAAATAAATCTTAAAAACTCATGCTGTGTATTAAATTGATGTTACTTATGTAATTTCCATTTTGAGGAGGGATGTAAAGAGCCGGCAGTATTCTACCACCTAAGGAAACAATTGTTTTTTTCTTTGTTTTATTCTGTATACTTTGCAAGTGAATTGGTAACACCTTGATGCTTGAAAGGCCCTCGAGGAGTTTGGTCGAGTCTTCTATCTGTGATTCACTGGCATTCGATGCAGACACTGGAATCTCTAACAGATGCTGTCTCGTCTGTGTAGACAGGAAATAAAAATCAGCATATTGGTATGATTTCTGAAGCATCATGTGACACTGAAGACTTTTTATGATATATTAAGATAAAAAAAAGAAGTTATTTTAAACTGTAATAATATTTTATAATATTACTATTTGTTCAGTATTTTCGATCAAATAAATGCAGCCTTGGTGAGCATAAGAGACTTAATTCAAAAACATTAAAAACCTTACCAACCAAAAACTTTTGAACAGCATTTTAAATATCAAAAACAGATGTACCCAGAATTTTTGTCAGATCTTAAGGTGATGCAGAAATGTCAGAAAATGCACACAGACACGTTCACTGTCAGAGTAGTACATTTACACCTAGAGTTTACACCTAGATTTCACATAGAATTACCAGTGTTGTATCTTTCTGTGGCACAGATTCTTGCTTGGAGGAGATGGGTTTAGTCTCTGTCTGGGTCTGGTCACCATCAGTAATATTTACTGCCTCTGTGTCTGGTGGCTTTGGGCCTGTTGTTTTCACTTGATCACTTGTACCCATTTCTGTGTTTACAGATACTTCACTCCGATCTACAGATTCAGACTCTTCAGTCAATTCATTGGCATCACTTGCTTTTAACATGATGATTTCTGAGCCTATTCCTGGCTTTGCTGGTACTGCTTCAGTCAACTTGGTTTCGGTGCACTCGTTTTGTTTTTCCTCTGCAATATTTGCACCATTAGGCTTCAGACAACTATCATTTGTAAATTCTTTCAAATGTTGGGATGTTGGTGCAGGTAGGGAACTTGTCTCTTCAGTAACTGGTCTGCTGTCTATTCCAGGCACTTCAGAGAAGCCAGAAGGCTCCAGAAAACAACTTCCTGTGTCCGCATCCTGAATTACATCCTTGATTGCAGGAAAATCAACTTCTTTTTCAGGAGATGATTCCTAAAGATGAAAACAAGCAGAAAGTCATTTGCAGCTGTGTAGTGATTTTACCATGGGTATAGGAAGTATTTAGGTATCTAAAACCACCTTAGCCATAATAAATAACAAAATAATTATTCTGCCAAGTAATACACACTACCGTTCAAAAGGCTGGAGTCTTTTTTTTGTTTTGTTTTTTTAAGAAATGAATTATTCAGCAAGCATACATTAAATTGATCAAAAGTGACAGTAGAGACATTTATAATGTTATAAAAGATTTGTATTTCAAACAAATGCAGTTCTTTTGAATTTTCCATTAGGCCTAATTAAAGAATTCTGAAAAAAAAGTATTAAAGTTTTCACAAAAATATTAAGCAATATTAAACAAAACAAAACAAAAAAAATAAACACTGCTAATAATAAGAAATGTTTCTTGATCACCAAATCAGCCCATCAGAATGATTTCTGAAGGATCATGTGACACTGTATTGACTGCTGAAAATTCAGCTTAACCATCACAGGAATAAATTACATTTTAATATATATTAAAATAAAAGTCATTTTAAATTGTAATAATATCTTACAATATTACTTTTTTTTTTTTTTTTAATTTCGAATAAACAAATTCAGCCTTGGTGAGCACAAGAGGCTTCATTCAAAAACATTAAAAAATCTTAACTTTTAAACAGTAAATGTTAAAAACAGATGCATCTAGAATTCTTGTTAAGCCCGACACACTGCACGATTTTTGTCTGTCCCAGACGAAAGATTAGCATCGTGAAACAATCGTGGCGATTTCTGTGATCGTGGCCCCTAATCAGCGGTCCTATATCGTACAGTGAGAGAGGTTCAAAGACGGTCGTTGTCACGGCCTTGCGACCAAAGATAGCCTACAGTAATTTTCTGACAGTGTCAGAAATTCAGCCTGATCATCGCACAGTGTTTGCTGCTAAGACCCACGTTTACTGAACAGCCAATAAAAATGTGACATGAAATCAACACGATATGGCACAAAAATATAAAACTGCTTACCTCAAGCTCTTACCCCTTCCTCTTTTGCCGCTTCCATTTTTTTATTTCAGCACACAAAAACTACAACTGCCAAAGTGTGATTCATCATGCACTTTTTGTTTACCACTAGCGCATGCTGATGACATTTTATTCTTCTATAGAAATGTGCATCGTAGTGTGCGAGTCAATAGGTGTCATCATCCTACAGTCTACTTGCATGTCGTAACCAAGTTTATTAGATCCCTGTCGCACAGTGTGATCTGCAATGATCTTATTGGATTGCTAAAATCGTGCAGTGTGTAGAAGGCTTTAGATCTTAAGGTGATGCAGACATATCAGAAAAAGACACTTGTTCACTCTCAGGGTAGATCTTAGTGGTTTTAGTAAGCTTGTTTGCAGGGCTGAAACTGACCTCTAAAGAACTGATATCTTGACATGATCCAAGTGTCTCCGATGTTTCCTTCAATGAGGTGAGAAGCTGGACCAAACTCTGTTGATCTTCAGCTCCTCCTTCAGACTGTGACAGATCACAGACAGTTGCTGTGTGCTGAAATGTGTGGTCCTGAGACTGGCTGCTGCTCTGGTGAACGACGGCCTCAATCAGATCTCTCTGTATTTCCTAGAGAGTTGGAAGGGCAGCATTTAGTCATAAAAATGGACCACATTTAAAATGAAATGATACATGTGAGTTTACATCTAGATTTCACATAGAATTACCAGTGTTGTATCTTTCTGTGGCACAGATTCTTGCTTGGAGGAGATGGGTTTAGTCTCTGTCTGGGTCTGGTCACCATCAGTAACATTTACCGCCTCTGTGTCTGGTGGCTTTGGGACTGTTGTTTTCACTTGATCACTTGTACCCACTTCTGTGTTTACAGATACTTCACTCTGATCTACAGATTCAGACTCTTCAATCAATTCACTGGCATCACTTGCTTTTAACATGATGATTTCTGAGCCTATTCCTGGCTTTGCTGGTACTGCTTCAGTCAACTTGGTTTCGGTGCAATCGTTTTGTTTTTCCTCTGCAATATTTGCACCATTAGGCTTCAGACAACTATCATTTGTAAATTCTTTCAAATGTTGGGATGTTGGTGCACGTAGGGAACTTGTCTCTTCAGTAACTGGTCTGCTGTCTATTCCAGGCACTTCAGAGAAGCCAGAAGGCTCCAGAAAACAACTTTCTGTGTCCGCATCCTGAATTACATCCTTGATTGCAGGAAAATCAACTTCTTCTTCAGGAGACGATTCCTAAAGATGAAAAAAGCAGTAAGCAATTAGCAGCTGTGTAGTGACTTCACCATAGTTAGAGGAAGTATTTAGGTATCTACAGCCACATTCAAAAGGTTGGAGTCAAGATTTTTTTTTTTTTGAAAGAAACGAATACTTTTATTCAGCAACATACATTAAATTGATCAAAAGTGACAGTAGAGACATTTATGAGGTTGCAAAGATTTGTATTTCAAACAAATGCTGTTCTTCTGAATTTTCTATTAATCAATCAATCAAAGAATCCTACCCATCTTTCAAAAACATTAAAAAAAAAAAAACTTTTGAATGATACTTAAGTCCTTTATTCCAAAAGGAGGCTGCTTGTGGTTGCCAAGCACTGTAGTATATTTGCATATTAATACAGCTACATGTGTGTGTTTATTGGTATTTTTGAGCAGGGCTCATTCAATCAGTCGGAACTATTCATTTCACAATGAGGAATGTGAGGAATAATGATAATGAATCATATTGCCTGACATAAAAGAGTCAAGAGTCAGATAACTTTGTTGGGGTCAGTCTTTACCTTGATGACAAACTCTGCTGCAGCAGAGACAGCGCCTGACTTGATATCTTCCTCCTCTATTGTCTCATCTGGGTCCTGGTACAGAAAAAAGAAAAATGATTAGAGATGATGAAATAATTAGAAATGATTAGAGATGATGGTCCAGTGTATTAGAAGAATAGACTCCCTAAAGACAAATGAAGAATGCAGCTATTAATGAAAGAAGAAATTAGTTATATTCAGCATTCTGAAATGAGTGCAATCTTAGTCCTCAGAAAGGAAAAGCAAAAGAATTTGTTTGCAAAGCTGTCTGAATTATAAACATAAACAACAAATTTAGACAAATTGAGCATAAACGCTAATAGCAACAGTGTTGAGATAATTGATCATGCAATTCCAGGACTAACAAAAGCATCCATGACCAATTCCTGTGAAATTAAAGAGAAAATATACCTTAGCATAATCTAAAAAAGAAAGAAAAATATAAATAAATATGCATATAAATGATATTATATACATGTATTTAAATGTATAATTCGATTTGTATTATTAGTTTCCATTCATAAACGTATATTAAAAAAAACAAAACAAAAAAACATGCAAATGAACAGCCATAGCAAAGAGGTCCAGAGTTCAGACAAGAGTTCAGAAATGTTCCCTTTTGAAGATTTGGCAAAGCCTGGGAGATAAATTGGAGGTTTTGAGAGCTTTACCTCTGGAACACTGCATGTAAGAGTTCCTGAGGATGAAGACTGATTGTCTTCATCTTCCTCCTCAGTGTAAGGGCCTTCCATGGAGACCTGCTTCACCAAGGTTATGCAATAACATATTCTTTACTGTAGGTTTTTACAGTGACAGAACTAATGAGCTGATTTAGTCTTATTTAGTCCTAAAACTGACTCATCCTCATCTTAGATGTCCTCTGAGTTAGAGTGGGCATGATTTTGAGGTGTATTTTTGATTGAGTTGACGGACTTACCCTCCCATCTCCAGTGTAAAGATGTGGCATTATGAATTCTGTGGTTTGGTCTGAAGGGAGAATCATTTCAGCTGGTTGTCCAATAGAGGCCTGAAAAGAGAATCAGCAAAATACTTTTAAGTTTTATTAAGTTGTAAAACTGTTACAAGGTCACATGATGGAGATCATGAGAAAAGCCACGAGAGCGTCTAGATACTACTGCCTTTGCCAATAAAGCTGTGCCTGTAATGATTTACTGCCGCAGCATATTGAAGTTTTAAAGCACTTTATTTTTTAAGTACAATCAGAAAATTCAAGGTTCCCACACAACCCTTTTGTGAGCTGGCTTTAAATGCAGGGATTTTTTCCTCCTCTCATTCCCACAGACATGAAAGCAAAGCGGAGAGGTTGCATGCCGGTCAAGGTCACTAAAAACACTACAAATTTACTGCACTTTCATAAGATGAACTAATATGTTCTAACTAGAACTAACTAGACCAAAGGTCATTTGAAATATTGCATTATAAATCTCTCTATTTGATGCTGGAAATGTTGTAAATGGATGTGTTAGAACGGTTGAAAATATCTATTCAACAAGATGGTTTCAAAGCTTAATATTTGTTTGTTTGTTTATTAAGGAGATGCCCATACTAAAACTGGATGGCTGTCTTTTATGACAACTATAATTCATGTATAAGTTAGCCATTATCTCATTTTTATGGTCTCATATTAATATAAGGCGCTTTCGCACAGCGTAGCTCTAGGAACTTAGTTCTTGGAACTAGCCAGCAGGGTCGTTCCTAGAGAACCAGTTTCTCCCTTGGGCCGTTTTCCTGGTTGCATTCGCACCAGCAGCCGGAACTCTGAAGCGGCTGACCGTAACGTCTTTATTTGCAGTATTTACAAACATCAACAACTGGTGAATAGGACTCTGTGTTCGGAGCTGTTTTTGTTGTGTGTCGTGGGTTTTGTGATAACGGAAATGTTATTCTACGCCATTGAAAGAGCATGATAATCTGACTAAATCACCTGACAACTTGCAGTGTTAACGTTACATATCACAGAGGCTGAGAAAAGAACACAACACTGCAGACAAGAGGTAAATGCCATTATCACCGTTTTCCATGTTTGTGGAGTAAATGTGTTTACATGGCTTTTTAAAAATGCCGGGTAGTTGGTGTTTCATATGCGTTTGGCCAATCAGCGTACACTTATGTCACTGGTAGTTCCTATTGAACGGTTTTAGACCCTACTCTGAAGTACGACCTGAGCTAAATTAGTTCTCCAAATGGAGTTCCTAGAACTAAATACGTTCCTAGTTCCTGCGGTGCGAACACGCCAAAAAGCGGGAACTTCTGCCAATAGTTCTAGGAACTATGAAAAGTTTCCTCTGGTGCAAAAGCGCCTATAAAAACTACAAAAAAATATTTGAACTTTTAAAAAAGCCATTCAGACCACAGGAATAAGTATTCTGCAAAATAGATATTTTTTTAAGTGAAATTTAATAAAAAGGTAACCCGTTATGGAAGTTATATGCATTTTATATGTAGCAATCACGATCCATGAATACATTCCTGTAGGTGTCACTAGAGAGGTGACTACTATATTTGCTAGCTCAACATGAACAAAAATGACTCAAATTAAAATATACACTTTATCTTTTTTTGCACTTATACAAGTTGTAAAAGTTTAACATTTTAATGTTGTGTAAAAAAACAAGGTATTTGTAAAATACTCTAACTACCGAAAGCTGCTTTTCATGAACTAAAGTTAAAACGCACTCCAGCTCAGTAAACAGGAAACCACTGACTCTTGGTAAACACAAGCAAACTATTAGCGCGACAGACCCTCAATGCTGTGCTCCACTCCATACTGAGCTGCTGTAGCTCCTGGATGGGCTGCAGGAGCTCTTGAGCCCGATGGAAGGCTGTGAGGGTTTGCTCTGCCCCAGCAGGAAGCCCCAAACCTGGCCTGCAGTTCTCAATCTCATCAACGGTCCTCTTCATGGACTGGACATTATCCAGAATGACCTGTTACAGAGGATAAGAGGGATATGAGGTACTGTAAATGTTTTCAGTCCAAACAAAGCATAGTTAGACATGATGTACAGTACCTGTATGTTCTCAAGATGTTCCTCAGGGGAAATGTTCTCTGTGTCAGTGGCTGAAAGGATTGTTCTGATCTTAGTTATATTTTTCTCCATTGTCTTTACCTCTGCTTCAATGGCATCCATCTCCTAAACAAGAGTTGCAAGTGAATTCCAATTAAAATATAGGCAACATAATTAAGAAATTTCATCACAGTATCATATACTAGTAAGTAATTCCAGTAAAGGAATCTCATAAAACCCTTCAAATTAAGTATATACTGTTAGGGAAGTCAAAAGAGTCAATACTTTTTCCGTGTGTTATGACACCAGTTTTTCTGGTATCCCAATTTGCCAATATTTTTGATGTACTAATGGAAACAAAATCAGTTACAAATCAAAGTTGGTGGTAAGATGCTTCGCATCACAAGAATAAATTAAGTATTTAAATATAAATATTATTATTTCACAAAAATATATAATAATGCAATAAAATTTTATTTCATAATAATACTGTTTTTACTATATTTTTAAATAAAATAAATGCAGTCTTGGTGAGTTTAAGAGAATTCTTTAAAAAAAATAAATAAATAAAAATAATATTTTATATATATATATATATATATATATATATATATATATATATATATATATATATATATATATATATATATATATATATATATATATATATATATAAAATCTATCTTACCGCCCCAAACTTTTGAACAGTATTCCACATTTTATGTAAATATAAGCAGAAATAATACCAGATAGTTGTGAAATACTTGATTTTTGAAAGTATTCTTGAATTTGGTTTTACTGAAACTTATACAAAAAAAAAAGTCAAGCATTATTTATTTAATTCATATTTATTAATAAGTGTAATAAATTATGTTAACAAAAATGTTTTCCTAACTGAGAAATACTTGAAGGCTATGTACACACTATTGTTTTAATTTAATGTCTTAATATTTATGTTAATATATTTTCTACAAAAGCACTGTGTTCAACAGTTGTGGTACCGAAACTGGTATCAGGAATCATGAAATTTTACTGGAACTGATACAACTAAAAACTTGGTATTGAGACAAGCTTTGACACTGCAAATCCTTAGACAATAGTGCATACAACAATTTCTTAAAGATTTTTTGAATGTAATGATATTTCTTACAGCTGCTAGGTGCTGAAGGTTGGAGAGAGGGTCCAGAATGCTTTGCTGCATGAGTGTGATGTTTTGTACACACAGTTGGAGAAGCTGTTGTTGAGGGGTGGTGTCACACACTGGAGTGATCTCCTGCAGGGCAGGCAGGAAGGCCTCCAGAGCTGCCCTGTATCCCTCAGATTCATCCAGCGTCATCTACAGACATATCACAAGAGTTGCTAACAAGTTACAGCATAAAGGCAAAGTGTCTTTAATATGGGGTTTTGACCTGACCTTGAGGGAGTTGGCGTGACAGTGGATGCATTTCGCAGTGGTGTAGGTTCTCGGAGCGATTAGCCAGGACTGAGCCTCTCTCAACCAGCAATTGGAGCTATTGAGTAAACCCTCATAGTTCTGCAGACAGGCAGGGATCTGATAGGACCAAAACACAGACATAATCAGTCAAGGTTTGCTATCAGTGGCATTATGTGCTGGCTTATGTTGTGAAATCATCTGACTTTGCTGATGAGGGCGGTCCTTTGCTCGGCCTGTTTGGCTGTGGTCTGGTAGATCTGCAGTGGCTCCATGAGCTGGTCCATGAGGATGTGTGCTCTCTCAGGCTTTTGCTCAGCCAGATCCTGCACCTCAGCCTCCAGCTCAGCTATCCGAGTGTGCCACTGGTCCAGCTCATCCCATATACGCTGCACACAGGCACAGATGCATATCAGACGTCACTTACTCTTCACATCATATTTCATTGAACACAAGTTAAAAATGTAAGAGCTGGAAGAACTGTTCATGCAATATGTCATGAAGCCTTAATGTTTCACTTTTATTCTTATAAAGTTTTTTTATTGTACATTTTAAAAGCAAAGAATTTTAGGCATTTTAAAAGTGAAAGTAACAGTGCTTTATAGAAGTTTCACAAGTCTTCACATTCTTTCTCTTTCTATCTATATAAACACTCTGTTTTCCTGAATATAAAACCTTGTGGTTTGTATTATAGGAAATGTGCTGAGACTTCCAAAGCAACTTACATAACGCAACTAACATCAAACACGCAAAATGTGCAAACCGCACACATTTGGATTTGTGTTGAATGAGAGAAGCATGTGAGACCAGGTTTGAGGCTAGAATAGACTATAACGGTTTCAAAATCTGAAGAGATTTTAAAACACTATGCATCATACACTTTGTAAAAACTTTGTAAATAGTTACAGAGGAAAAATTGGCCATCATATACTGCACAGCTGAGGATCACTGGAGGAGTCTGATATTAAAAAAAAAAAATCAGTTACCATCATACTCTACAGGATTTTCAATGAAATCCATCAACTCAAATCTGCAAGATTGGCTGTGATTTTCAGCAACTAGCTTCAACTTGTCCAGACTGTAAATCAGAGCAATAATCTGGGGTGCAGTGTTTTCCAGTCTTTATTTGTACAGCACATTTCTTATAAACCGGTAATTTCGGTTTTGCTTTACAATTTTTACTTTTGCTGTTTATAATAAACATTGTTTACAATGAATATGGCACCATAATTTGCTTGTTTTATACTTATATTTTTAAGATTGCAGAGTAAAAATGCAATTAAATAATATATTTTTTTAAATAATACGCAATACTAAGGAGAGAGAAAAAACTAAGCAATTGATAGAAAGATTTTCAATAATGTGCATGTGAAGGTGAGCAAGAAAGAAGTACCTTTTGTGTACGTTCAGCCTCAGAAAAATTAGGACTTGTTTGCTTCAGCAGGGCCTGCACACAATTCAAGCCCACCATCACCTCTCCAACCTGCTCACCCATTTTACAGAGAGGACCACTTCTCTTCATGAGCATGCCCAACTGAAAAAAAGAGTTACAACTGTATTAGCTTTAACTTAAATTAACACACAATACACCGAAACTATAGGTGGCATATTAAATATATATATTAAAAAAAATGTTAAATACAAATGTTTTTTCACGTTCAAGGCATTGCGAGTATTTACTATAATAAAAATAAATTAAGTGAATACTTTGTCCTTAGCCTCCTGCATGGAGACGTTGAGCTCATTGTGTAAAATTTGAATCTCTGAAGGTACACAGCTCCATTTCTTCTGCACTCTGTCCATGACATCCTGCAGTCGAGCCTTCTGTGAAACCAATTCCACTATGACTTCCTACAGTGCAATACAACACAATATCAATACCAAGGACTGCAGAAACAGACACCCTGCCTGTCAAACACAGGCACCAACCTGTAAGTGTTGAGAAGCTGACTCTGACTGTAAAGCCGTCAAAAGAGAGAGAACATTTTGCTGAATGGCACTCAGCTCCTCCTGCACATGACCCAACTCCTGGATCTCAAAAAGCACCTCCCGACGGATGTTATTGCTCTGATCTCTGAGACTATGCATGAAAAAGAAGCTTTGTAAATTTAGATTCAAAACATTTTCTCAACATATATGCGTTGAATAAGACAAACCTTCTGCAGTGACCCTGTAGAGACTGCAAGTCCTGACAGATTTGAGGAGACACTTTCAGCTGCTGCAAATTTGAGACCCCAAGCAATCGTCCCACATGGTGTTGTAGAGATGCCAAAGTGTGATGCTCCTGTTCAATCCCATCTTGAAGGTGCTCAGTGAGGCTCAGAACACCCTGAAGATCCACCAGGGATCCCGTCACAATAGATGAGTCTGGGAGATCTTTCTGCAGTCTGTCAAGACCTTCCTTTGATTTATTCAGCTGCACACCAAACCCAAACATGAAGAGAAATGAGTTAACACACAGCTTGCTTGCTTAATCAGTTTACAAGGAAATTAAAATTGTAACAAGCTGAAAAAAAATGTATTTTTACATACACGTATCACAAAGTCTCTCCATTCTGCTTCTTTATGAGACATGCTGGCTTTGAGTGATTCCACTCTGAATTGCAGCACTGCCCAAGACCTCCACAGTTGTCCCAGCATCAGATCCACAGGTGCTTTGCAGCGAAGACCTGGGCAGCTTTCCTTCAATTCCTTCAGTTTTTTAGCGAGGTTCTTCAGCTCTGTCTGGAGCACCTGCAGATGGAGACAATTTCAGTGCACACTAATCTAGCATACTTGCTTTGTTATGAGATGAAAAGTGGCACAAGAAACCATGAAAAACAGAATTTTTTAGACATTAAAAGGGAAGCCCAGGCAAGTTTTCAATGGCTCCCCAAATCATCTTAAGAACTCCATTATTGCAATGCATTTAAACCAATCACAACATGCATGACAAACAAAATGGCATTATGATATATAATGACCACAAACCTTGACTTTCAGCTGTTGATCTTGGCAGGCTTCTGAATCAGCTGGTCTTTGACTTAAGAATTTTGAGATTTGAGAATCAACATTTTTGAGAAGTTGACTCATTTCTTCATGGTGACTCATGTGCACAATTAGATCTTTCATGGACCTAAATTGGAGCAGAAAGATTGAAACGTTAAAGGCAGTTAAATATAACTGCCTCTAGTACATCGGGTGTAGTCCATTCAGACTAATTGTTTCGGAGCTTGTTTTCTGAGGAAAATGTTTCCAAGTGCTCTACCGTAAATGGCAATGTTTACAGAGCTTTCTGAGAAAATGCTAGATTATTTGTAGAACTATTTTTCCCCAATAATCCAAAGATGTAAAGTCCCCAATATTTACAATTATAAAATGATTTTCCAATGTAATATACAAAAATGTCAACAACAATTAGAGTGCATTATAAATGCAACAATCTGAGTCATAGGTCAAGGTCGATAAGTTTACAGAAAAGCAATCCCTAATGTGCTTTATAGGGTATGACTAACCTCTGTAAGGCCTCAAGTCTGAGCTGAGCCTGAGCTTCTAATTTGGCATCTTGTACTAAAAGGTGACTCAAAACCTCGATATGAAGCTGCTTGGTTAGAGGGGTGGAGAGGCATGTCTGCTGGGGAACAGAAGCACCAACTTCAGACAAACGGGCCTGGAAACCCTCAACCAGAGTGCTGAAAATCTGATGAACATAGCGATGCTCCTCTTTGTAGCCTTTGAAGCCATCAGAGGGGATCATGAGATTTGATCCAATCTGCTGAAAGAAGCTCTCTGCACCCTGAACAGCCCAGTGGTAACGCTTCAGTGCCTCCCGAGTTTCGAGCAGCTTGTCCTGGACAACGAAACACAAATTATTTAGAAATCGGATAAACAACATTCATTGCTTTCTAAAAACTAGAGATGGGTAAACACAGTTTTCCAAATGAGCGTGAGCTTCATTTGAACAATCTGAGTATTGAGTTTTAAAACTCCAATATATATTACTGTTTGTATAGCACTTCCCCTGCTGCAGATATCACAGTCTGTATTACATCTAGTGTTAAAAAAAAAGTCTTTGTGTTAAGTAGTTGTTGGGAGCTGCATGAAAAAACAACAATTCCAGTATAGTCCAATTCAAAAACAAATGACGCTGGTTATTTTTTTTAACCAAAAACATACTGTGCGACCAAAGTCCTATTAAAAATTCTTGCATTCAGCAAAGAACACAGATGACTTGGTGATTTAAACTAGTTTAAAGCCAGATGAAACAGCGCTGATAAACAGAAGAAACACTGTGCTCAACAATACAGTCAGAAGGCTTTTCAATCTACAAACTGCCATCATTTACCATGGATTTATTGTAGTGTAGAAATGTGGGCTACTCATTGAATTTTATTATATTATTAATGTAGACCTGTATTAAGTGTATTCAAGGAGTAATGGAATATAATTACAGTATTTTTTTGTGATTATACTAAATGTATTTCAACTACTGTTTTTCATACAAATATCTAGAAACAATATAGTTACATTTTTACCATGGTATTGAGGTGCTATATGTGTAGTTATGATGTAAATATATGCTACTATAGAAGACCAATGATTAATTAAAAAAAAAAAATACCTCAAACAAAAGTCAGAATAATTGTATTTCACTATATAAAATGAGGTTGCTACAATTTTTTACGGATGTTACTGATTTTGATAATGAACATAAATTTACATCTACATCCTAACTCAAGCTACTACTACTATTAAATGTCCATGTCTAAGAGACAAAAAAAGTAATATTATTATTAATATTATCAGGCAACATGTTTCCCAATTTTAAACAATATCACTCATTAGAACATGCAGAAATGAAAAAATTAATATTTCTATTAAGGTATTTATTTTGTTAAGGAAAGATGACTGGAAAAGTTTAAATTATTCAAACACGTTAAGTGTTTGTCATGTTCTGACCATAAAGAGTAGTTTAAAACCACAATTAACAGTTTGGTTTCTACAACTTTCACTTTGTAGCAAAAACCTGCCTTAAAACTTGAAATAAATAAAAATTTGACATTTATCATGATAATTATCGATATCAACTGATATATATATATATATAAAAATTATCATGATAATTTTTTGGCCATATCACCCAGCCCTTGGTACTGTATAAGTGATTTTGACTTGGATGGATGCATGGAGCTTACCATATGCATGCCACAATCATTAAGAGTTCTCAGGCCGAGATCAATGGTCATCTGGTAGCTTTCAGCATCTACTCCTTTCCTGCAGAGCTCCAACATTCGTAGAACAGATTCAACGGTCTGGATTAGCATCCAGTGCTTTCGTAGCTGTGTATCAATGGTCTTATTATCTGGCTCCAAGCAGATGGTCTCCTTCAGCTGCTGCCTGACACTGTTGAAGAGCTCAGTGAGTGGACTGAGGTCTGTAGGACTGCCGAGTCGCTCTGCCAGAGAGCACTCAAGGGTTTTAGCCTCATTTTTTACTGTGAGCTCCCAAGAGGCGAGCTGCTCAATGACCAAACGGATTTTGTGCCTTTCTGCTGTCAGCTGGGATGGATAGAGATCTTTCGAAATGGCCTCAAGGTGGTCAGCGGCCTCTTGACATGTCATTCTTACCAGGGGCAGCTCCACCAGGACAGCCTGACAAGAGCGGAGTCTTATGTCAGCTCCGATACTTGAGTCTACAATCTGCGACAAGCTCTTCTTCACCGCCTCTCTGGAGTTCTCCATGTGCTGCCTTAAAATGAGGTACTCCTCATGCTCTTTGGCTTGCAACTCCAGCAGATGTATTCTCCGCTGTAGGTCTATTACAGCATTAAGCATCTCTTTCCTCCGAGGATCTGGGCAGTGGGGAATTTCCGGCACCTTGCAGAGGAGCTCCATCAGCATGTGCTTGACAGGTTCGAGAACCAAGAGCGAGTCACTTGTTACGGGATACTTCTGCCTCGTGACATCAGCACTCATCTGTCTCAAGCTCTTCAGAATGACGTTTTGTTCCTCAACCGAAGATTCCTGAGCATGAAGGAGTTCTTCAAGCACCCAGCGCAAGGCCCACTTACGGTTCACAACCCTTGAGACCTCTTCTTGTAAGGCTGTTAGCGTATTGATAAGCTGAAAGCTTTCAGGTACACTCAGACCATGATTCACATTTTTTATTTCATCTAACAGAGTCTCCAGGTTATTTGCTTGTCTCTCAGAGTCCTTCAAATCCTCTGTGCATACCTGAAGCTGAACCCTCAATTCTGGGATGGTAGTTTTAGGTTCAGAAGCCACTGTTTTACCAGACTCTTTTTCTAATACTGAGGTCAACCAAGAGCTGCTGTCAGTGATCTGTTTCCACAGTCTTTCTCTAATATGAAACATTCTGTTCATTTCTGCAACAGCACATTCGGTCTTCTCTGTAAGCTTAACGTACAAATCCTCCAGGGAATCGAGGGTGGGTGACATGAAATCCTCCTCGTCGAGTCCTGTAACTTCCTCTCTTAGCTCTTCCAAAACAGAGGCCAACTGAAACCTCTTAAGAGATGTTTCAGACTGCAGTTTCTTCATGTGGTTGACCTGGTGACTCGCCTCTTCAGGAAACAGAGACAACCTCTTTCTCCTACTGAATTTGCTTTCCGTTTGTTTAGCCCATGTAACGTAGTCCCTGATAATCCTCATGATCGGTGAACAATCATTGTCAGTTGAACTCTGAGAGCTGAGCTTTTCCTGAGTCAGTGCAAGCTGAGAATTCAGGCACTGCATTGCGTCCTCCACATCTCTGAGCTCTTTTTTCCCCAGCGGACTTGAGGAAAGAGCCTGAGAGACCTCAAGAAGGTACAAGTAGCGCTCAGTTAACACTGTCAAGTCTGCAGTTCTGACAGTCTCTTGTAATGCACTTTGGCATTGCATCTGTCCTTGAGAGGAATGCGGAAGAGAAACTGACTTCTCCAGAAGCTCCAGTTCATGCTGAAGCTCTCTGGCTTCTTGCAGGAGTGCAGACACTTCTGCTGTGCAGATGTTAGCACACCACAGACTGCTGGAAGCAGCCCGCTCCATAGTTTGCCATCTCTCCTGTAAAGTCCTAAAAGGTTCGATGCAGGCCACAGGTCCTTCTGTCTCACCCAGATGGGCTGAAATCTGAGAGCATGTCTGTAGGAGCTCCTCTAGTATGCCTCTCATCTTCTGCATGTTCTTCAGGAATGCATTCAGTTTATCCACTTGCAAGGTGTTGCTGTCAATGCAATTCCTTCAAAAATGTGAGAACAATGTGGTTACTTTTCAATGTTGTACAATATCTATGCTACCAATACAGGTATAGTACAAGTAACGGACACACCATCTCACTCTTTATTATGACTAATACTGTACAAACGGTATTTTCTATCCCCTTACCCTACCCCTACCCCTAAATCTACCCCTCATAAAACAATTTTCAGAAAAATTCATTGATAAGCTGTTTTCCTCATGGGGACCAAAGAATGTCCCCACAAGGACAAAGATTGTGGATATTTCCATCTTTGTAGGGTATACCTGAACACACACACACACACAAAATGTTAAGGATGCTCACTGTGTCACTGTGCTGAGCTCAGCCTCCAGGTTGTGTAGAGTATCCGTGAGAACCCGTTTTTGCAGGTGGTACTGTGTGACCCGCTGGAGCTGTGTCTTTTTGAACTCCACCATATTTGAGGTATCCATCAGGACTGTGTTCCATCTGCCCTCTATGTTTTGCTCAGGCTCTGTAGAGCGTCCTGCACTAGATTCACTTTGAGGCAGTCTAGCTACCTGCTCCAAGACATACTGCTGGCAGATCTATAACACAAAAATATCATGTCAATGTTTGTTACTGTCATTTTAAATGGTTATAGTTTTAAAGTTTCATTTGTGAGCCAGATTTAAACTAGTTTTGCAAACACAACACATGAGTGTATATGAATTTCAGAAGGTTTTTGTATTTGGTTTGTCCCTTCTGCTTTAATTACAGAAGAACTCTAGCTGCATGAACTCCAAAAGTGTATGTAAAACCTGATAATGTTTGCCAGGATGACTTGAGATGATCTAAAGATCATCTTGAGCTTCACTGGAAGCAAGAAAATCTGACCTTTTAAACAAAGTGGTTGACATGATCAGTGTCACAAATCTGATTACGTGTCCTGGAAATCTGAATAAGTTCTGCTTCATTTTAAGTCACATGTTTTGTAATCAGATACATGAAGGTAGAGAGGGGTTGTTCCAGCTGTTTTCGAAAATGGTAGATTAGATCTTCATGACTAGTGCTGACATATTTTACTGTCAACAGCTGTTCACAGCTGGAGGTTCTGGAGAAACCAGTGCAATGAGGTTATGTACTGTACCTCAGCTTCTTCCAGCTGATGAGTCATATGTGCAATGCTGAGTTGGGCGGGTCGGTACCGACATCTGAACACCCACAGGACGGTCCATGCCAGACTACTCTCAGACTCTAGGTGTGATGAGTTCTGAAACAATGAATCTTTCCTCGGTCTAGATGCCTGCAAAAAATTAAAAGTATTAAAATTTGTATAAAAATAATTTTCAATAATTGTACAAAATTTGAATAAAAAATAAAAAACTATAGTGAAAAATGTAAAACGCAGACAGGAAGAAAATGGTACAATTAAAAGCAGCACATATCACAGGAAATTCCTCCATCCTGTGCAATTTCCTCCCAGAAGACTTGAGGGAATATACGGCCTTCAAGTCAAAAACTGACTAAAAATGAGCTGATTAACAGATAACAGTTATATTTGAGAGCAAAAGTTAATCTTGGTTTTAGCCTTTTTTTTTTTTTTTTTTTTTTTTTTTTGAGCGTTTTGGTTTTGTACTTTTTTTCCCAAGCCCAAAGCCCAACTGTTTAGTTCACCTAAGCTGCTTGAGTTCCTCTAGTCATGCCTTGAACAATTCAGAATAAAATCATAATGTGTTATCATACAGGTACATACCTCAGAACCGTGACTGGTCATCAGAAGTGGCTGAACATTAGTGATGGTGTTCAGTAAAGTGGCCCACATATGTGTCCCGGTGGGCTGCTCCGCATGCCTCGTTTTATCCTTACCGTCTGCTCCTGATCCTCCGTTTTGGGACGTTTTGTTCCCGGCAGATGGATCTGAATTGACACTGCGCATTTCTTCACACTACAATAAAGCAAAAGTGTCAGTTTATATTTCAGTGAAAAATTTCACCACAACATTGTTTGCACCTGCTTTCAGAGCTCGTTTAAAAGAGAAACAGCTCTGCTTTTGACTCATTAAGTCACAGTTTCGGAAGAACAAGGAATGCTGCCCTGTTGGGAATTGAGTCTTCCCTCTAAAAGGCGTGGTGTGCCTTCAGGCCTAAAACAAACTGAGGAGGCGATATAACCTGATATCAAAGCAAATGGATAACCATGATGAAGGCTAGAGGGTGATATCTATTAGAATGTCAACACATGGAATTATGCACAAATGATGCCTATGAGAAATAAAATAAAATAAAATAAATAATGCATTCATTAAATAATATTTTGGTGTAATATGACTGTTAAACTGCAATGGCAAAAAGTGCAAGGAAACTACATTCACAATTATTGAACTAACTGCTTTTAGTACACATACGGTAAAAATGGTCAATGCCTTTTTCACAGCTTGGAATAATTATGACACATTCAGATGATGAAAGTGCTTTCAGATCATTTTTTGAAACTGTGGGCATCTTACATATTCCAAAAGGAGAAAATGAGTTTCACTGTCTGCAAATTATGGAGCTTTTAAAATCCTTTCAAAGACTATTTCAATGATTTCCATTCACTGATATTCTTTAACAAATGCCTTCTTTGAATGAAATGTGAATGGAGCAAAATGTAAAATGAAAGGCATCAAATAAAGATGAAAAGAAATAACTTTGTTCTTGTAGCAAAAGCACTGCAAGTTCAGTTTCCATGTGCCACACTGCAATTGTAAAGGATGTCCTCCTGAATCCTAAATTGTTACTGAACATGTACTGAACATGATCAAGGTTTTTGTGAGTGACGTCATTTGTGCAACAGATTGCCTGTATTTCTGAGGAATTTTTTTTTATAAGAAAAGAACCATGCGAATCTTACCTGCAAAGGGAAACTGCCATCTGAATCCTCTGTCCTCTGAGCTTGAGCATGGCTGAGTTGTGACTCTGATGGGACTGCGGTAGGAATTTGTGTTATACAGTCAGCTGTCACAACAGATGAAGAATCTGCTGGCATTATTTCTGAGTCCTCTGTATGTGTTGACTGTACACATACAGACTCCACTGCTGCTACAACCACACTATCTGTGGTACTAATATGGGCGCCTCCGGCAAGTGAGATGCTAATGTTTTCAAAATGTCCATCCTCAGTCTCAGTTTGATTCAAGGTCTCTTTCTGCGGAGTGTCTACTGTTAGTTTGACTTGTGTACTCAATGGCTTTGCAGTGTTTGGCTGACTAATGTCTGAAGACACAGTCACTGGAGTATCTGTGGTGTCTGGCAGTCTGACCTGAGAAGTTTGAAGGCTTTCTGAGTCGGTTGTGTTATGTTCAGATTTACATGTGCTCAGCTTTTTATTACTGACATTGTTTGCTTTTACTACACCAACTGGTTTTCTGTTCTTCTTCCTACCTTTAGAAACTTTTTGAGGCTTTTGAACTGTGTTTGCTTCATTTGAAGCCTCTTCAAAGGTGTTTTTGTCATCCTCATCATGACTCTCCAACATTGGGACATCCTGTTGTTGAACTACAGACCCTGACTCATTGTCTTCTCCAGTGTGCACATTAATTTGGCTTGATGTTCCTGCATCAGTGACTTCATGTTGCTTCTCTTTTTCTTCTTTTTGAACGTCAATCTCCATGATCTCAGGGGTTTGGGGTTGGATAAGCGTAACTTCCTTCTGTCCTGGCTGTATCTCAAAGCTACCTGATTTCACATTGGATTTTTCTGATAAATCTAGTTCAGCCATTTGGCCTTCAGGTTTCTCAGTACAAGAGGAGCTAATTTGTTGAATTTGTACATCTGAATGGGAGAATTCATCTGTGGTTGAGCCTTCAGAACCTGTACAGTGTGTCTCTTGCAGTGAATGATAAATGTCTGATGATAATGTAGGAGTATTAACATCCAGAATGATGGTAAATACTTTCTTAGCAGTTCCAGAGCTTCCTTGAAGCTTCTGTGGGTATAAAAGCATTGGGTCAAAAGCTGTGATAGATGAGTCCTTCTCAGGTTTAGGCCTGAAGTCAAGGTCTAGAGCAGAATGAGTGGATTCAACATTATTGATGTGGCTGTTTTCTTTAAACTGCACTTCTGATGTTGAAAGATCAACACATAAATGTACAGGTTCATCAGAAGAGCTTATTGCAGCATGTTCTTCATCTACAGCTACATCAACATTTGGTTGGACTTCCAAGAGTTTCAAGTGAACTTCTGATGTCTCTGTGGTCCCATCATGAACAACTGAATCAGTATCCCATTTAGTTGAAGAAGCTGGGACAGCTTGTGTCACTGGGTTCTGGTTGGATTTGGTAAGATCAGAGTCCAGCACTATGGTAAAAACTGGCTTTGGGGTTTCACAGGATGAGCCACGAGTGGATTTGCTGTCATCTTCTCTTATTACAGGTCCAGTTTCATTACTCCCTTTAGATCCAGACATGGACTGCTGCTCAATTGTGTCATGGCCTGATGGAAGGTTCTCAATATCTGCAGCTGATTGTTCCAAGCAAGGCGATATATCTTCCTTGACTTCCTTTGTGGGCAAAAACTTTACATTCACATGATCCATGTCATCCACTGCACTGTCAGCAGCAACCTGCAAAACCTGCAAAAGAAAAAATAACTACTATGACCCAATATTGATCAACATCATTCAGCAATATATGTGAATTTCTTAAACCCTTGCATTTTTGTTAGGGATTTATTTTAATTTATTTATTTATTTATTTATTTTTTTAAGTAAAACTGTAATGAATACTGCATATTTAATCTGAAATTATCACCTGTTTAGCTGTAATCGCCTCTGTTTTATTTTAACTGAGTTCTGCGTTGGTCTCATTAGACCTTTTGAGTGTGTGCTACTGAAGAATAAAACCATACAGGTTTGTAATGAGAGAGGTAAACGATGGAAAAGATGACAGAATGACACCGTTTATTTAACTTATGGGCTTTTCCTTTTCAATGTAAGATTTACACTACTGTCACTTTTGATTAATTTAATGCAAAATTGCTGCAAATGCAATTTAATGTTTTTTTTTCTCTTACTGAGCCAAACCTTTGGAACAAAGACATTTTTTAATGTTACATTAAATAAATGTTAGTTGTTGTTTTTGTTTTTTTTTTGAGTAAATGATGCTCTTTTGAAATTTCTATTTATCAAAAAATCCTGAAAAAAAATGCATGATGGTTTCCACTAAAATATATTAATCAGCACAATTGGTTTCAACACTGATAATAAGAAATGTTTCTTAAGCAAATCTGCAAATTAGAATGATTTCTGAAGGATCAAATAAATGCAGCTTTGGCGAGCATTAGACACTTTCAGAAACGTTTAAAAAAAAAATCTTACCAGCTACAAACTATTGAATGGTAGTGTAATTTAAGTAAAACGGGAAAGTGGAAGATTGGAGTGTGGGAATGGGACATAACACAATCCTGCACCCAAGTGATTCACAAAGACCCTTTATGTCATCAGCATGTACACTAACAACTGTACACTTTTTGTCTCTCTTTAAACTGTTCTGAGAAACCATCAGGCAGAGCAGAATAATGCTGATAATGCAGTCTGCAGAGAAGCTTTGAAATCAGATATGCACTTGGTTGAAGTGATGTGCCAGCAAAACAAGGAATATCTAGCATTTTTCACAGACAGTGTAGAAGAGATTTATTAATCAAAATATAACAAGTATAATCAATGTGAATATAGCCATTTATGTATCAAATTATTCTACTATTATAATCATGTGTATTTGCCTGCGTGTATAGAAGTCTGTATGAGGGGCAGACATTTGGTGGGGCTGCGTGTCCTGTTTTGACATTAGACAAAATATATGTTGGGGCCCTAATGTTCACGGAACATAAAAATTAAGGCCTCCTGTCTGCATCTTGGTAGCAGACTGGAGACACAGCCAAAAAAGGTAAACAATAACCATATGTATGAAATATATTGAACATGAACACGCCTTCAGGAAAAACTATATAAAAGAGTGTGCAAACAAAGATTCTATAGATTGCTCTGCAGAGTTTTCTTGGTTTTATGGTCTCTGATAATAAAATCTAAATTCTGGCATCAAAACCCCAAGACTTTTAGAGCGTTGTCTCATAGCAGCGGCAGAAGCCACCACAAATAAAACAAGCACTTAAAAGCAATGAGGTAGCATCCTACATTAATAGCCCCAGACACAGTGCAGAGTGGGTACTCCATTTAGCAGGCTTTAGCTAGAATAGAGTGATTCTGTGCCCACGTCACAATGGTACACTCAATGACGTTACTCCTGCTGACACCAAAGTCTGTAAAAGTTTAAGCACAGACAAGAGATTCCTCTTCAAACAGAAAATATTTAAATCACCCTTAAATCATTCCAAACCTGTATGAATTTAAAAATGTCTCTTATACGTACAACAAAAGTCAGTGTGATCCAGTGTTATTTTGGACCACGCTTACATTCATTGTATGGTCAAAAAGAGTTGAAACATTCTTTAAAATATCCTCTTTTGTGCTTTACAGAAGAAAGAAAGTCATACAGGTTTGGAATGACATAAGGCAACTGACATTGCTTAATTATACACTATAAATGTCAAAACCACTCAAAAAATGACCACACTAACCTGAACTGACTGGAGATCCTCAGTGGACACTCCAGGCTGCTGAGGCTCAATGCACTGAATGGAACTTTGATCTGGATCAGAGTTCCCTTCCTGAGTCCTCTCATCTTCCAAGATCTTCCTCAGGGCTGGTGTCTTTCCAAACAATGTTTGAGCTTCTTGGGAGAGGGCAGTCTGACTCTCTGGAGTACAGCTTGCCTGCAGGACTCCAGACAGTTTCTCAACCTCCAGAAGGTTTCTTTCCACTTCTTCTACAGCCTAGCGAGAATCCACCAAGGTAGTTAGTGTCATTACAAATGGAGAAGGCTAATCGAGACTATCAACTTTGAACATTGAAGGCTTTAAATTCAAAAGATTTAGCTTATTTTATTTGTAAATAACCAGCGTTATATTGATTCCTCAAATGATTCTTTAAATTCCTTAATGAAAAAGTAATATAATATAATATAATATAATACAATATAATATAATATAATATAATATAATAAAATATAATATAATTGCTGTTAAAAGACAGTGCATAACTCTTAGAACTGAAGTAGTTACCAAGAAACAAATTGATTCTATTTCTCAAAGCTAAAAATGTTTGTATTTCAGTTCAGGCCACTTTAAAGATGCACACCCTTTGAGAACAAACAGACCCATGACAGGAAAATTACCTGCACGGCTGTGAGTTTCTCCTCATGTGTGACCTGTCTGTTCACATCCTCAGAAACCTGCAAATCTTCCTTCAGTTCACTGGCCCAGCTGCAGGCCTGCTCTTTGAAGTCCTTCAACTCATCTTGTGTCTTGCCTCCATGTGACTGCTCCTCTGTTTTACCATTAGATTCAGACTGTAACTCAGGCATAGTATCTTCTGTTTTTTTAATCAAGGGCTTGACATGCTTAGGGTCTTGGACCATTTGATTTTCAGGTCTGTTGGAGTTCATTGCATGCTCTCTCTTCTCTATGACCAGCTTTCTAGCTGTGCAGATGCTTTCTTGAAGATGAGCTCCATCTTTAGCCAGCGCCTGCAGGTTTTCTAGACCTGCAATGCTGGCCAGAAGACTTATCTGCTGCAGTAATGCATCGGCCTGCTCTGCCTCCACTTGCAGCTGCTCTGATAAGCCCTGTCAATCAAAGCGTTTATATGAAAGTATTACCTCATCAAAAAACATTTTTAGGTGAACTGATTGAGAATTTAAATTAATTTAAATTCAAGTACGGTACGTGACCGAGCCATTGAGCAAATGTAGATCAAAATGGGCCAAAACTGAACTTCAGTGTGTGTTCCAAGCTTAAAGCACAAACACTCACCTGGATGGTTTTGAGGACCTGTGGGCTTTCAGATGTGGACAGTGATCTCAGAGCATTTGTGATAGTCTTAATGGAGGACAGGTGATCTGTGATATCAGATGCCACCTTCCCCTTGGCAGCTTCCAGCTGTCTGAAAACATCACTAGTCTCAGAAAAGAGCTCCTTTACCTCTGCCATCTTCTTCCTCAGCTGGCTCTCAATCACCTTTAAAAAGAACCTACAGTGAATTTTCTGAAATTTGAAGAGTGGTTAATGAGGCTGGTTAATACTAACTAATACATGAGGTTTAGCTATAAAACATAGCATACCATATTATTTTTGCATACAAATGTCATTACACATTGTCTAGCATTAATTAAAAAAAAAAAAAATAGCATAGTGAAAAGTTGCTGGTGTGTCCGAAAATCACCTGTAGCTCCAGTGGGAACTCGCGACTCTGCAGCAGCTCCTGGATCTCTGAAGATCTGTGATGGAAATGTTCAATGTTCTCCTCTTGAATCCTGAGCTCATCCTATGCAAAACAATTATATTTGACACTTTTTTTTTTAAATCAAAAATACAGTAAAATCTGTAATATGCAATTTATTCCTGTGATGACAAAGCTGAATATTCAGCAGCCATTACTCCAGTCTTCAGTGTCACATGATCCTTCAGAAATAAAATTCTAAATCATTCTAATAAGCTTATTTGGTGTTCAAGAAATATTTCTTATTATCAATGTTTAATGTTCAATGTTTTATTAGATCAATGTTTTAATGTTTAACAACAGCTGTGTAGTATTTTTTGTGGAAACCATGACACATTTTTTTTCTGGATTCTTTAAGAGAATGTTACAAAAAACAGCATTTATTGGAAATAGAAATATTTTGTATTTTGTTCCTTGTTTTCTTTTGATCTATTTAATGCACCCTTTATTTCAAAGAAAAATCTTACTGACCCCAAACATTTCAATGGGAGTGTAAATATCACTAACAATATCGTGTTTCTTTTCCAAAAATGTTCACTTGATGACAAGTTACAATGATTTATTTTTCTCATTATCATCCAAAATATTTAACACTGGTCTCCAATTCAGCTCTGAAGGTTATATCTAAAATTGTTTGTCAACTGTCAAAGGTTTTACCTGCATGAAAGACACGTCCTGCTCTGTCTGAAAGGGGTGTGACTCAGCAAGTGTCATCAGCTTTTGGGCGCTCCAACCCTCCACCTCTCCAGCCAATAGTAGAAGTTTTTCCCAAAGAGAAAAGCCAGCTTGAAGGTTGTCCAGATGACAGTCTGTCTTCTCGGTGACCTGAAATAGCAGGATAATGCCAATACTGAACATTATTAGAAAAAGAAAGTGAGAGTATTTCTATCACACTATGGCATTACTGAAGGAACATACATCAAGCCAGCGGTCCATGAGAGTATCAGCCTCACTCTCAAACGGGGCATCTGCACAGTCTGGAATCCTTCTCATCAGAGACTGCAGCTGTCGACACACAGCTCTGAATTCCTCCACCCCATCCCCAAGACCACTGAGATCTGACTTTATATTGGTCACCTGCACACACATACACAAAATACAAATAGTCATGCATTTATTTAAACTCATTCTGCCCCCAGTTTTTGCTGTATACATTATACAAAATATCAATCTGCAGTTGATACTAAAAATGATCTAAAATGAAGCAGTTAATACTGCCATCTGCAGTCCACCAAGAATGGAAGCACTGTGCTCAGGATTTTCCAGTAACTCTGTACCTTACTGATCAGAAGCTGTAGGTTGTCTTTGCCCATGTAGGAGGCCTGATCACCAACAGTCTGCTCTGCTTTCTGCAAAGTGCTGCCCAAGCGATTTCGGCAGCTCTGGAACTTCTTCAGTAGTTCGCTCAGAGAGACACACTGTTCACGACTGAAACAGAAGCATGAAAAATGTGTCGTTCAGCAATATGGTCAAAGAAATGTCATTTCACAAAGAGCTTTCCTATAATCATGTGTGCTTCTCATCACCTCTCTGTGACTGCTCTGTGTGCGTTTTCCCATTGCGTCTGCAGCTCGCTGATGCCTGTGTCTGAGGTGCTTGTCTGTGCACAAGTATTTCTCAGATCCTGAATCTCTGAGCGTAGTGCAACCAGTTTGCTCTCCATGTCTGTCAGGAAGCGTAACCTGAGAAAAAGAGAGAGACACTTGTGAGACTGAGACAGAGGCATATCATCTCCTTTATTGCAATCAATTCAGAGGTATAAAATTCTCATTCCACATAGTTTTAAACTATCTGAAATGGATCAAATATTGGTGTTACTGTGAGGATGCATCAATCACGACATTATTTATATTTACATTATCTCCATGCATACATATATATTTATATATGTATTTTAATTGACATAGCTAGCAACTTGTTTTATTATTTTTTATTATTTTTGTGTAAATTAAATTAGAGTTAAATTAAATATGCTTAAGAAATATTCTATGCAAAACAAAAAGCAGCCCTAATTTTTTATTGTATTTTAATACATTTTATTGTATTTTATTAGCCTAATATTTTTTATTGTATTTTAATTTAAATTGTATATTAAAATTGTTATTTTAATTAACACAACTAGCACCTTGTTATAATAAATTAAAATCAAGTTAAATTAAATATGCTTTAGAAATATTGTAGGCAAAACAGAAAAATCAGCCCTAGTTTTTAAAGTATTTTATTATATTTTATTGTATTTTATTAGCATAATATTTTTTATTTTATTTTAATTTAAATTGTATATTACAATTATTTTAATTAACATAACTAGCACCTTGTTATAATAATTTTAAATAAATCAAAAAGGTACTACTAAATTAAAACAAAATGCAATATACAATACAAAATTAATTAAATGATTTCTAAAGCACATTTAATTTATTGTATGCAAATTAATTAAATGCATTTTTTTGTTATTATATATTGAAATTGTTAATTAAATTTTTAATTAATTTAATTAAATTTAATCTTAAAAATATAGTATGCAAAACAAAGAAAAACCTGTTTTAAAGTTTTCTGACCTGTGCTGTAGTGCAGGAAGTGTGGGGTCCTTCAACCCATGTTTTTCAAGTGCTGTCAGTACCTCCCTCAGGGCGACCTGCAGGCCCAACCTCTTCCTACCGAACACTCTGTCCCTCTGTTCTCCCTCTGCTCTTCCCTTCCCTCCTCTGTCAGATTGCTTCAGCCCTACAGCCAGTCTGGTCTCGAGCTCTTCGGCACGCAGGACCAGAGCTGACACCATGTCATTACAGCTGCCCGGTTTATCATCCACAATTATTCTCATACCAGCATCATCCAGCATTCGGTCTAGCTGAACCGATTCTTCCCTGGACTGCTGAAGGCTTTGTCGAATGGAGACTAAACTGCGATTTGATGTGCTGTGAGCTGCATTAAGTTCACCATTCACCTTCTGGAGATGTGACAAGAGGTTCACGAGGCCCACCAGGGCCGATTCACTCTTTCTCAGACATTGTCTTTGTTGGTCCAAGCATTTTGAGCGGTCGTGGAGAGTTTGCTGCAGGGGAAGATGAGCTTGGAGCTCAATGTGACTCAGATCAGCAGCGTCACTCACTGAACTGCCACTCTTATTAAGCAGAAACAGATTTTTCTCGATACTTTCATCTAGACGCTGAACAAAGAAAGAGGTCAGTTTGAACATGCAAGGCACATCAGTTCATGTAAGGTACATTATGCAAATATCTGAATGTATGCTTTGAATGAGAAAGCAAACATTTCTTAAAGGTAAAGTCATCGAAAGTTATCAAATGTCATATTTGCCCAGCATTTTAGATATTTTTCACATGTGAACAGTAGATGTTCTACAAAATGTGAGGTGGGAAAAACATAGATCTACAAGTATTTGCAAGCATGAAGATGAATTTGGAGGATAATGTACCTTTAGTTCATCATGTAGATTTTCGGGATCAGCAATGGCAAAGTTTCTAATGTTCAGAGGTTTCTGACTGATCTGTTTGATCTGATCAGAAGTCAGTCTGATCTGAATGTCCGCTGACTCCAGAAGCTCTACTGCAGTTTCAAGGGACTTCACCCTGAACAATATATAAAATAACATTATTATTGTGTCACTTACACACTTATGGCTAACAGCAGAGGTAGGTAGTAACGAGTTACATTTACTTCGTTACATTTACTTGAGTAAATTTTTTGGGTAACTAATACTTTTAGAGTATATATAAAAATGGGTACTTTTACTCTTACTCAAGTACATTTTTAGTGAAAAAACGGTACTTTTACTTCGTTACTGTGGGCGACGCTCCTCTCGTTACCTTAATGTAATACAAGTTAAAAATCCTTCAATTTATTCCAAACCCGCCGTCTGCTTTTTTTTCTGGGCAATGAGCGATGCCCGTTCGCAAATGATTCATTCTTTTGAGTCAATTCTGTTCGAAGGCTTGATCAAACCAGTTGGCAGACCAGTGAATCGGTTCGCGAATCAGTTTGAATGATTCGTTCAGTTCTGCCGCACGCGCTGATCATCTGAAGCGGTTCTCACTGAAGAGTTGTAACAGAAACTTTAAGAACATCAAGAGCGTTGAAGACGTGGCTTTGGATCTACAGTCAGCTGAAAGCAAATCTGCAAAGACTATGGTTTGCTAGCTATGAAGATCTTTATTAGATGAACACCGCGTGTGCTGTCGGTTCCACAGGTAGAGATTCAATTACAGTACACGATACTATTATGACATTACCAGTTTGTTGTACATGTACCTTACACATTAAATACAATGTATAATTTATTCATTAAATAAGCTGTCACAGAGTATGAAATGAACACCCGCGTTAGTGCCAGGAGAAATGCCTTTGCCTAGACACAATTAATATTGATATTTTCACAATATTTACGCTTGCAGAAATAAAGGCTACATTTGTTTACATTTAGCAGAACAGACGGAAGAAGATCCGTCAATGTGTATTTGTTTCGTTATGTTCAGATGTTCAGTAGCGGTCATGTGAGGAGTTTTCACTCTTCTCCGTGTCAGAGGTTATAAACATATACATTTATAATACATAATTAATATACTTTAAAATATAATTTAATTCAATTCAGTGATGCAAATCAGAATTTTTAACAGCTGTTACTTCAGTTTTCAGAGTCATATGATCCCTCAGAAATCATTCAGATATATTGATTTATTATCAGTGTTGTTGAAAAAAACAGCATCTGCTGGTTAGGTATGTTTTGAAGCTGGGATGCACATGTCCAGCTTAAACCAGCTAAGGATCAGCATAAACCAGCAAAGGACCAGCTAAAATCAGCTCAAACCAGCATCCCATGCTTCAAAACATACCTTACCAGCAAAAGCTGTTTTTTTCAACAGGGAACAGTTTTGCTGCTTAATATTTTTTGGAACCTGTGACATTTTGTTCAGGATTCTTTTATGAATAGAAAGCTATAAAAGAACAGCATTGATAATAAATCAGGCTGATAAAAATTCTGATTTGCATCACTGAAATAAATTACATTAAAAAAAAAAAAAAAACATTAAAAGTATTTTGAATGGCAGTGTGTGTGTGTATATATATATATATATATATATATATATATAGAGAGAGAGAGAGAGAGAGAGAGAGTGAGAGAGAGAGAGAGAGATAGATATTTAGATAAAATTTATGTATCTAAATAAAAATAGACTATTTTCAGTATATGATCCAAAGTAACTAGTAACTAACTACTTGAGTAGTTTTTTTATCCGATACTTTTTTACTCTTACTCAAGTAATTATTCAGACTATTACTTTTACTTTTACTTGAGTAAATATTTCTTCAAGTACTTTTACTTGAGTACAGTTTTTGGGTACTCTACCCACCTCTGGCTAACAGTAGTTTTGCTCCCAAACCTAACAAACTCCCTTGCAGATTTGGACCTGCTTTAGAATAAAAACAACTCTGCAAAAATAGTGCTCCACATGGGAGGCCTGAGAATAGATTTCAATTAAGTTTGACATTGGGCAAAATAGTTCATTTTTATTTATTTCCGCTAAACTTTTCTTTTCAGAAATGAATGACAAATGTTTGTAATCAACATTTGTCTCATTCTGGATTGCCTACATGTGTCTCACCTGGCCTGAATGCACATCTGTTGTTTCCTCCATTGTTGAATGAGCTGAGCTCTCTCCTGTTCCATGTTACAGCCATCTTCCATGTGCTGAGAGCTCTGGGAACACTGAAGCTCAAACTCACGCCACAGAGCCTCCGTCCGGTCCTTAAGAGCCTAAATGAGCACACAGCAATTTGTATACAAAACACCCAAAATGCAGGAAAGTGGTGAAGGAGACTAACCAGTAAGTGCTGGAGTTGAGTCCTCAGTGAGTCAGCAGAGATACTGGCATTACTGCCAGGGATGATGGGAAACACTGATCCCAGCTGCTGACTGTTGTTAAGCAGTTGCTGCTGGAAGACTGACAGAGCAGCACTGTAGCTGGAAAAAGGATTTTTTAGATTTTAACTAATAAATAAATATTTGTATGTATTTATTTATTTCATAAAGAAATCATTATGAGCATTTTAAAAGGTAGTATCATATAAACTGTATATAGAAAGGTCCTAAAATTGATTTTTATGAAAGCCAGTTACATTCTTAGATAATATTGACAGAACAGGGAAATATATCAATTTCTTGAAGATAACGTGTATCAAAAAGGTTTACCTGCTCTGAGTTTCCTGTGAAGTATCCACCTCTTCTTGTGCTGAACAGGGATGGATGATGGCCCTCTCTGGTATATGTTTTATTTCCACGATGTTGGTGTGGACAACAGCCTATGAGAACAACCACAGCGTCATTACAAGTAGGGGTCACACGACCCCAGAACAAGCGAATACACTCTTCAGCAGACCTAGCCAATCTCAGCAGATTAACTCCTCTGAGCTGTCCATGTGCTTAAGAAGGTCAACAACATCCAATCAGAGCTGAGAAGTTCTCCTAAGGTTTATCTGCATTTTTGGCTACAAGCAAACTCAACCATGCCAAGAAAACGTGACATGTTAACAACAGGCAGATAGAGAGCCCACAGATGATCAAGTAATGTACCTGCCAGTGTAAAGGCATGCTGGTGTGAGAGACTTGGAAAAAAAAATAAAAAATACTGCATTGATCAAAAAGAGATCAAACAGTCACATTATGCAGACACAGACATGCAGCTCGAGCACGTGTACCTGTGAATGGACGTGGCTCAAATCATCCACCAGTACAGTCTTTCTCAGCAGGACACAATCCTTGACTGTTCCCCCCCTGCTGTGAACACACATGCACATGTTTACTTAGTTATGTTAATGACATACAGTACCACAGACATTTATATAAAGCTAACTATAATTGCTATATACTAAGCCTAACACTTTAAAAACGTTTATGTATATACTGTGACTGTGAGGTATGTACTATCCACAAAAACAAACATATAAGAGACCACATCACCACTTTAGACCACATTAGTTTAGTCTGTCTATAAGAAAGGCCAGAGTTTGAAAAAGAAATGTGGTAACATTTAAAATTTGGGGTTGTTAATATTTTAGAATTTTTTGAAAGTCGTCTCTTTATGCTCACAAAGACTGCACTGATCAAAAATACAGCAAAAACAGTAATATTGTGAAGTATTATTGCAATTTAAAATAACTATTTTCTAATTTCTAATATGATCCTTCAGAAATCATTCTAATATGCTGATTTGGTGCTCCAGAAAAATAATTATTGTCAAGACCGAAAAAGTTGTACTACTAAAACACCATTTATTTTTTTCTACTATTGTCCATGTATTTACAGTCACTTTAAATCCATTTAATGTATTCTTGCTTAATAAAAGTATTAATTTCTTTTTTTTTTTTGAACAGTAGTGTACTGTAAGTTATATATTTTTTATTTTTTTTTACAACAAAACACTGCTGGTAAATATGAGAGACGTGAGAGAGCATTAAAATTATCATAAAATACATAAAGTGTTTTATTTTATACTTTTCATTTTTATTTCTAAACATATACTGTATAAGAATATATATTATTAATATAACAGATATTTTCATTATTTAACCCCAAAATTTCCACTCAGTTTCTTACATACCCATCCTTGCATGGTGCCAAGTCACTTGTAGAGTCTGTGTGGTGTTGAACGTTCTCCACCCTCTTTGTGTCTGTTCTCAGATGGGTGGTGCTGTGAAGAAGACTCTCTGTGGGCTGCAGACTCTCTGTAATTCTTCTCAAGGCTTCGAGATGCACTGAACGCTCAGCTGCTGTGGCACATACCTGAGGTTTAAACCCAAAACAAATTAATTCCAAACTCTCAGACAATATTGATATAATGAAATGTATTTTTATTTATATAGATTGAACCATAAAATTTGTCTATCACAAAAAATACTTTAAAAACGATTACAATCGTGGTTTGAGGATGAACATCAAGATTTACACTAATGGGAGTTCCCATTACAGGTAATGAGGCTTGCTAACTTGGCTAACTGGTAGTGATAAGAGAGAAATGCATGCAAAATGTGATTACACAGCTGAAAGGAAAACAAGTAACTGTCAAAACATGCATTCAGTCAATAAATGATCAAAGTTACAACAAAATCAACTGTTGATGATTTTACCTTTATAAAATGATAAAACTGAGGTTTAAATAAAAACTACTGAATGAGGTTCTTACTACTACTTACTACTTTCAGAGATTTGGAGGACAGGGATAAACCTCTACACATTGAAACTGAAGAGAATCCATGCAGTGAATAAAAGTTACAGGTACTGAGCAAAGAATTTGGACTTAACGCAGTTATGTTCACATGCAGAGGCATGTAAATTAAGGAATGTGTTAGCTGCGCACACACACACACACACACAGAATTACAATGGCTAAATAACAGGGCAGGTTGTTATTTGGTTGTTATATATAGTGGATCAATTCAAAATGATTATGATTTCATTAAATCATTAATGCTGGTCACATAAAGACCACGGTGTCATTGGTCCATCCATAATGCCGATCCACCCAGTATTAGAATATACCAATGCTTAGTAAATGAAAAAAAAAAAACTACACATTAATAGATTAGATACATGCATTGTATCACATTTCAGTATATATAACTGTATGCATGCATGTATTTTTTAAATAAAACCTGTGTGCAAACTTATTCAAGCATAATTCAAGATTTATTAATAACAATAACTATGTCCATACAGATTGATGCTTCATCAAAACATTTCATTTCTATATACTGTAGAATGTAGCAGAAACAAAAGTGTTTTAATTATGTATGGTGCGAGTCGCCTTACTAAGGCTAACTAAACTACCAAATGCAGCTTTTAAACTTTTCAGGAAAACATAAATGGCACACAATTATGAGCAGTTTGCAAACACTGCCTAAAATAACCCAGTTCCAAAGGTTTGTGTTCATATCTGTACTGAGCAGAATATATTAATGCCCATGGTCAGCTCTTACCTCCCACTGGGCCCTGACTGACTGAGAGAAGTAGTCCATGTCTCTAAGCTGGGCATCAGAGCAGAAATCCCCCATTCCCTTTACAGCTTCTAGAAACGTCTCCAACACCGCAGGCCTGAGAAGACGTGATACTGCCTATAGAACAAAAAGATTTCAGCAGTTATTAAAAGCTTATGTGTATGTGTTTTGACCAACCATATGTTTTTCAAATCATTATTTGTTTGCAAACAATTACTGGATTGAAAACTCACCACATTTTGAAATGGTCTCACCTGTTTTTTCTTGGCTTGTTTTTTAGATTTGTCTCTAGTACTGATCACAGTGATGACATCCTGTATGTGTTCATGCAGGTGCTGTTTGGCTTTATCCAGTCTGCTCCTAGCCAAAGCCTGAGCTCTGGCATATACCTCATTCTGTATTGGAACATGGGGAACACCTGGAGCCTCTGATGGCTGTGGAAAGCTGTGGCTTTTGGATAGCACCCTTTGTCTTTGGTGCAGGGTCGTCACAGAGGTATGAGGTTGCCATTTTGGTGGTGAACCAAGGTTCTGTTCGATTGGCGTTCTTTGTTGAGTCACTGTTATCGGTGTATGCAAAGTGCTTGGGCAGGATGCAAGAGAGGTAACAAGCAGAGTTTGTGATGGATCAAAACTGTGACTTTTGGCCAGAACCTTTTGTCTTTGGTGTGGGGTCGCTAAGGAGGTTTGAGGTTGCCGATTTGGTGGTGAACCAAGATGCTGCTCGACTGGCATTCTTAGTTGAGTCATGGTAACCGATGAAAGCAACATGCTTGGGCTGGACGCAGTTGAAGATAGAGACTGCAGAGGGTTTGATTGTTCAATGCCACTGCTTTGGCTTGAGTCTACAGAGATAACCTGAAGGTCTGATGGTCCAAAGCCCCTGGTTTCACCTGAGTCTACAGATATAACCTGGAGAGAGTCTAATGGTCTAAATCCACTGGTTTGGCTTGAGTTTGCAGAGACAACCTGTAGCTCTGATGGTCCAAAGTCACTAGACTGGTTTGGCTCTACAGAGATAACCTGTAAAGATGCAAAGCCACTGTTTTGGCTTGAGTTTACTGAGGCAGCTTGAAGGTCTGACGGTCCAAAGCTACTGGTTAGCCTTGAGTCTAAAGAGATCAGTTGAACTTGATTCTGGGGTTTCATTTGAACCTTCCTGCCAACAACAGCTGACAGCAAAGGCTGTTTGAGCTCTGCATGCTGTACTTGGCATATAGTTTTGCTTTGGGCTTTTGGAGATTTATCATGAACCTGAGGGAGAATCTGGGGCTGTACTCCACTGGTGGCTTCAAATTGTGATTGCAGCTGAGAAGAATGGAGTTCTTGGTTTTGAGGTTCTACTGGGCTCTCTAGTTCTAGTTTGCTGCTTTGGAAGAATGTCTGATTCTGATGGCGTTGAATGATTCTAGTTTGGGATTCAGGCTGAGAATATGCCTGTACGAAAACTTTGGAAGCGGGCTGTGCTCCTTCAAGCTGTCCTTCACGCTTCACGCCATGTGAACTGAGCATCTCAGTAACCTCCTGACGGTCATACAGAAGGGTGTGAGAAGTTACAACATTATGATTTTAAGCATTCCTTAAGCTGCAATAAAATTCACCTGACAGTGCGAGACAGTCCGTTTCAGTCGGTCTTGTATTGCTAATGTGCTGAGGTAAGGAAGGGAGGAGCTCTTTTGCACCGATGTCACAAGCACCTGCAGGTCCTCACCTTCTGTCACCGCCTGTCCTTCCAACTGTAGACCTCTGGAGATCAGTCCCTGCAATGGAAATCGAAAAAGATGACAGTGTGAAAGCGCTGTTTTAATCAACCAAATGAAGTCAAGAACTTGTGCTCACTTTAGCCCTGGGATGTGGCCCCCGGTGGCCCCTATGCTGCCTATCTTTTAGGTGGTGGCAGACCTCTTGGGCTTCCGTGCCCCAGTTTTCAAGCTCAGCCAGCCTGCCCTCAAGCAGAGACGCTGCTTTCTGGAGTCTCTCACATACCTGATCCACCCGGGTCAAAGTCTCAACCGTCTGCCAAGAAAAATGTACACAGATTTGTTCAGTAGTTAAATCAATTATTCTCATTAGAGACACAGAGTGTTTAGAGAGTTACTTGACACTTGAGAGTTACTTGAGGGGGGGGGGGGGGGGTGGGGGGGGGGGGGGATGGGAGACATTAACATAGTATGTAGCTACTACTGCACACATAATCATGTAGATGACAAATGAAAGCGAGACACTCTACCCGCACCAGAATAACGATTCCCAGTGTAAGAGTTTTTTGGATTCTGTTATAAAGTTGGGTGGGGTGTAAGACGCCCCATTCTGCAAGAAGTGCCGATCAGCAGTAAGTTGTTTTTGTACACTTTTGTAAAGTTATTGTTACAAATACTATCTCTGTCTCCCAACACTCCTTTTTTGTGAAAATATAAAATAAAAGTTAAAGATGAATTTGACTGATAGCATTATTTAATTTTGTCAGAATTAAATTTTGTCACATTATTCATAAAATTTCTGTACACTTTGCAGTAAAATTGTTATTGTGAATTCTCTTAGCCACGATAATTCAGTAAAATAATTCAGTTCGGTAAAAATATGATTTTGTGACAACCCTATTTCAAATAAATGGATATATACAAATATGAACAAATCAGTTCTGATGAACCTGTTCATTGGAAAGAACTGACTCAAAAGAATGATTCGTTCACTCACAGACTCAATGACTCATGAAGATTCTTTAAAATTGTATTTGTGTGTTCCATGGGATAACTGAGGGCAAGTAAATGATGAAAAATATTTAAATTTTTGGGTGAGCTGTCTCTTACATCTACAATACATAAATGTTTAACCTAAAAGGAATATTGCCTGACCTCTGGAAGAGTTTGTCTGAGTTTCTGAAGAGTATCCTCTTTGCAGTCTGGAGATGGAGACAAAGACTTCAGATTGAACTCTGACGACATCTTAATTATGCCCTGAGTAAAAAATAAATAAATAATAAAAAAAGACAAGCATAAACAACCTTTACAAGAGATCGGAAAAAAGAAAATGATTGTGAGAAACAGCCAAGACAAACACAAAAAAGTAAATAAAATAAAATAAGACACATAAACAATGAAGAAACATCTAGTATAACAACACAAACAATAAGAAAGATCAGTGTACCTGGAGTTTCTTTCTGTAAATACGTAGAGGTCCAGAAGACACCTCAACTGTCTCTCTAAGCACCCAGCTGGCTTCCTGCATCAGGGACTGAGCAGCTTGGACACCTGGGACTGCAGAGATGGGCTGAGGGGCCACTGCCTGATCCATTTACAACAGAATAAGCTCTTTATTGTTAAACAATAACATCTTTTTTTTAAATCAACAATCACAATCTTTTCAAGGGTGTAGAATGTTAAAAGACAAAGAACAAGAGCAAGCACATGCTTTGATGAACAGTAAGCCAGATGATGAAACAGAATGCACTTGTGGTTTTGAAACAAAATGGGCCAAAGTACCAGCTTGTCAAGTGTATTACTCAAAGCAAGTGAAAAATAGTAGCAAAGATCCACCAACAAGTTATGCAACTTACAGAGAGAATCAGAAAAGGCTGGGTCTTGGCAGTTTAAAGGCAAAAGTCTTTATTCAATCCAGTAGAACAAGTTCAAATTGAAAAATAACCAGGATCCAAAATAAACTCTTTGCCACACCTGCTTGCGAATGAATTGAGCAAATGCACTAGCCATAAATATTTCTTACCAGCTATGAAACTATATTTTATTTACTTTATTTTCCTTAAACATTTTATGAGAAGCCACTGCATCATGTTTTCTGTTGCCAATACAAAAATATTTTGTTCTCATACTCAAATTATATACTGACATTGGTGGTTTAATATGAAAAATATTACATTTGACATGATGCGTCAGTTTTTTAACAGGCATCCTAGATACATGGATATAACAATTTCCACTAAAAATGTTTGTCAAAATTCAAATTATGAGAGATATTGCTTGTGGTTTTGTCTCTTTGTTTTGAATCACTCAGATTACTATTCAAACTTAAAGTAAAGTAAGATTCCTTTAAACTTACTGAAACTGCCTTGTTTCTTCAACAAAGACAACTTTTACTTGTATTTTGCAAGCATTAATTTTGGACCCTGCTGAAAACTAGAGTAGTCTATCTTTACAAACTCACAAACTTGGTCCTTTTTATGAAGTCAGCCCACTGCATGTTCAGTTTGCGGAGCTCTTCAGTCAGAGAGTGGCTGGTGGAGGCGTCACTCATTTCAATGAGAAAGTTTCCCGCCTCGTTCAGCTGGGCTTGACGTGATCTCCACTCATTCAGGCTGGAGGAAAAATGCTTTTGCTGCATTATGAAAGAGATCACAAGACAAATGACGAATGAACCTCTAAAAAAAAAAGCAATCGCATACAAACATCATGCCCTCCTTGCCAAACAGCCCAACAAAGATAAATACCATTTGCTTTGATATCGAGGTATCTAACTAAATGGCATTCATACTTTTTAAGTGCATCTTAGGTGTTCAAACACTTTTTGGGTCACTGTATACTTTGTATCCTGTGTTTTAATGACCAATGCTTTACAGTACCTCTTGAGACTCTGATTGTTTCTCCTGCCCAAGCCAGACCTGTAACAGATACAGGCAGTCTTTGTAGGACTCCCATGCAGCCAGCACACGCTCCATGGTGGATCTTACTGCTTCTGTAGCTTCTGTACTGACTCCCGTCTCAATATCAGCTTCCTTTACCTGCCTGTTCACCACAGGCGAGTCGTCTGCTGGAAAAGAAGACAGGATAAATCAGATGTAAGTTACAGAAAGAAGCACCAACTTTCAAAAAAAAACACATATAACAGAACTGCCAACAATATAGACTTACCCAGAGCTGCTTTGTTGGTATAGCTGACTGCTGTGTCCTTCAGCTTATGAAGTGCTTCCTTCAACATCCACACCAGGCCTTGCTTGTCAACAGTGTCCTAAATGGCAAATAAGCATTGTTTACAACTGATTTAAGCTTTTATGATTTGTCAGGGACATCAAACGACATTACATCATTTACTTCATATACTGACCAGTCCGCTTTTACAGCCTTGTTGTATTTATACTTATGCTCTTGCAAACTATTCTAACACAAAATTGCCATTTCGTAGATTTTAAATTCATTTTTAAATTAACCAATTAATTACATTTTTTAAATTAATTAATCTTTTTAAAAAGATTAAAAGGAGTTGCAGCTTCTTACTTCTAGTGATTGTACTGTATTTAGGTCTCAAAATTAACAAAAGTTTTATTCATTTGTAAAGATTATCATGGTGGAAAAAAAAAAAGTGGAAAAATTATACATTTTTGTTGGTCACAGAGTTTATTTTCTGCAATAATCCAACAGCCAGCTGAAAAATCCTAATGGCTTTCTGTCAAAGGAACCAGTGTGATGTTAATTTCAGGTTGGGCCTACAAAGCATGTCATCTCTACAATGCTTTATTGTTTTAAGCCTGTTATGGCTTCACAACTTTATACCTTCACTAAATGCAGAAATGGTCAACAGATAGTTCAAAAGGCAAGCAAAGTTCCCTCATGTAGCAACCTGTTTGCAGTAAATGTTTTCAAAACTCACTTTTGAGGGATAACTGCATGCAATTTATGTTGAAGAACAAACTGTGAAAGTTTTGAAGTAATGTTTACCACAGACTTTATTTTACTCAAATCAAAACTTAAATCGAAAACTGCCATTCTAAAAAAAAAACAGCAATGGCAAATTGGCAATGACTGCTCTGTAGGGCCACATACATGCCAGTCCTGTAGCAGAGAGTGCACAGACTCCTGGGAGCAATAAGGTCCTCTCCACAAGCTCAGCTTAGACTTGAGACATCCCAGCAGATCATAAACATGGTGCATCTGCTCTCTGTATTGTAGCTTGATGCCATGGTATTTGGCTGTCACTCTGACACTGGTGAAACTATCAAGGAGAATGAGGAACATTAGCAAGGAACCTGGATATTCTGAAGAAGACAACATTAAGAGAAACTGAAGAACAGCCCTGCTGAAAAGACCATCTTAGACCAGCAAACTGTGCTGTCTTGTTGCTACTTAAGATGCCTAATGGACATACCAGCATCTGATGTTCTAAACATTACAGATGCTGGTATTTTCAGCAGGTAGCATTCAATAAATTGTGTTTTCCAACCGTCTCTTGATCTCCTCCAGCTTCTCGACTGGGACTTGAAGACAGCCATCATCATCTGTGTTCTGGTAGGAATGAAGAGTGTTCAAGTGCTGGCTTAAGTCCTCAAACAAGACCTAAGGAAACAAGAAGAGCAAACAAAGATATACGCATAATTCAGAAACACACAGTGAGGCACAATAATACCTGTCTGCAGACTGACCTTCAGTTGCTCTTGCTTTTGTCTGGCGTCTCTGACAGCAAGTGCATGATCTTCAGTGCTCCCGCTGTCTTCAGATAGCACAGCCTCCATATGCTGGAGCCACCGGCCCACTGTGTTCAGAGGGGCTGGCAAACCAACATCAAGCTCTGTTCTGTACTCTTGTACCTGAGGAAAAGAAAGTGTACAAAATAACTGTATAAAATAAAAATATATACATTTTCATCTTTTAATTATTTGAATATTACTTGAATTAGTTGTTTTGTTTTGGCCCAGACTTGCCAGTATTTTTACTGGTTCCAAAACCAAACACAAATGATACACGTTATTTTTTGTACATTTTTATAGGAGTCAAAAGAAATACATTTATTTAATTTTTAATAAAAAAATAAAAAAATAAAAAAATTCCATAAATTTTATTTTTCATATATATATGAAAAATAAAATCATATTAAATTTATTTTTAATTACATTTTACAGGAGTTTAGTTAATAATTGAATAAATTATTTACATTTATATTTATGCATTTAGCCGACACTTTTATCCACAACGGCTTACAATAGAGGAACATAAGCATTATTCATGATTTTACATACTTCATACTACTGCATATCTTTCTTCAGAGCCAGCAATATTCATAGTACACAATGCCAGGTTTATTATAGAGCATAACTACTGTAGGTTATGTTTATTTAATCTATTTTATAATTTATTTATTTTTAATTTCAGAATCAGAATCAGAATCAGAATGAGCTTTATTGGCCAGGTATGCTTACACATACGAGGAATTTGTTTTTGTGACAGAAGCTCTACAGTGCAACAGAAAGACAGCAACAGGACAGGACACAGATAATAAAAGAATAATATACAAATAGGCAATGTACAAATAGCAAAAACACAATATATAATATAGACAATTATGGTGTACAGGTCTAATATGTGCAAATCTGAAATGAAAAAATAAGTATGTGTGTTGAATAAATAAATTACAATAGTGTTGTGTGTTCCACTTTTAATGTCAAGTGTTCATGAGATGGATTGCCTGAGGGAAGAATCTGTTCCTGTGTCTGGTCGTTCTGGTGCTCAGAGCTCTGTAGCGTCGACCAGACGGCAGCAGTTCAAAGAGGGAGTGTGCTGGATGTGAGGGGTCCAGAGTGATTTTGCCAGCCCTTTTGCTCACTCTGGATGAGTACAGTTCTTGGAGAGTGGGGAGGGTTGTACCAATGATTCGCTCAGCAGTCCGGACTACCCTCTGTAGTCTTCTGAGGTCAGATTTGGTAGCTGAGCTGAACCAGACAGTTATTGAAGTGCAGAGGACGGATTCAACGATGGCGGAGTAGAACTGATTCAGCAAGTCCTGTGGCAGGTTGAACTTCCTCAGCTGGCGAAGGAAGTACAGCCTCTGCTGGGCCTTTTTCACAATGGAGTCTATGTGATTGTCCCACTTCAGGTCCTGGGAGATGGTGGTGCCCAGGAATCTGAATGACTCCACTGTTGTTACAGTGCTGTTCATGATGGTGAGTGGGGGGAGTGCAGAGGGGTTCCTCCTGAAGTCCACGATCATCTCCACAGTTTTGAGCGTGTTGAGCTCCAGGTTGTTAAGACTGCACCAGACAGCCAGCTCCTTAACCTCCTGTCTGTAGGCAGACTCGTCACCGTCCTGGATGAGGCTGATCAGTGTGGTGTCGTCTGCAAACTTCAGGAGCTTGACAGAGAGGTCTTTAGATGTGCAGTCGTTAGTGTACAGGGAGAAGAGCAGTGGGGAGAGAACACAGCCCTGAGGAGCTCCAGTGCTGATGGTGCGGGTGCTGGATGTGTATTTTCCCAGCCTCACTAGCTGCTGCCTGTCTGTCAGGAAGCTGGTGATCCACTGACAGACGGAGGTGGGGACGGAGAGCTGAGTTAGTTTGTTCTGAAGGGTGTCCGGGATGATGGTGTTAAAGCAGATTTCCAGGTTAATTGTTTATTTAGGCTATGTTTATTACATTTATCGAGGGTTTATTACTATACGTTTTAAATAATAGTTGGAAGTTATACTGCTATAAGGTTGTTCCTGGGTTTATGATGTTTTAAAGCAAGTAATAGTTGGAAATGATGCTGTTATAAGGTTTTTCCATAATAGGGACCAACTGTCATTATCAACTAGTTGCTTATTATTAACATATTGGCTGTTTATTAGCACTTATAAAGCACATATTCTGCATCCCTAATCCTACCCAATACCTTAACTCAACAACTACCTTACTAACTATTAATAAGCAGCAAAGTAGGAGTTTATTGAGGCAAAAGTCATCGTTAATGGTTTGTTAATACCAAGAATTGGACCTTAAAATAAATTGTGACTTTTGTTTTGAATTTTCTGTCCATTCCAACCAAGAACTACTTGAATTTTAGCATGCATTTAGTGAAATATTTAATAAACATAATTCACCCGCTCCTCCATGTTGTCCCAGGCTTTTCTCAGTGCAATCTGCTCCTCACTTGGTTTAGCGCAGCGTCTCATTGCACTGAGAACTGGAATAACTGGGTGTCGCTGGTCATAATAAGTCCCCACAAAGTTCTGAAATGCCTTGGATAAAAAGATAAACACACAATCAGGGCTTGTCATAAGGTGTGTGTTGCACATTAGGAAGTGACGATTGACCATTTTACATTCAGCATACCTGATACCTCTCTGCATATCCCTTCCCCTCTGTGGAATTCCACGCCTCCAGTAACTCCTGATAGGCTCGCTCTAGCCAGCATTTCATCTCTCTGGCTTTCTGACTGGGTGAAGCCTGAGGGCAGGGCAGGAAACATAGAATTGAATTAGAGATTGATTGTCAAATCAGAAAGCATGCTGGAGCAAGTAGAGGCTTATGCTGGAATGATATTTTGACAGAGGAAAACTCTGGAGGAATTCACAAGTGCTCTGTGACGTCTGTACCTGGTGGATTGGTGAGGCCAGCACAGCAGGAGTGAAGTATGTAGGAAGCTTGACAGGAGAAAGGCATGTGGGAAAGAGCAGAGTTTGAAGCTGCATCCAACCAGGAGGGGGCGACAGAGAGGAGGAGGAAGCAAAGTTGAAGGGCCATAATAAGGGAAAGGGGGTTAGAAAGAGAAAGAAGTTAAGAAGGAATAAAAAAAGGCAGACCAGCAAAAGCAGAGATCTAGATGGGAAGTTGGTGATGGTCTTACCTCAAAATCATCATCAGCTATGGGCAGATCGTTGGAGTACTGCAGGAACTGAGAAATGTATGTCATGATAGACTTCTCATCAGGGTTACTGACATCAATGTCTGAGAGGAAAGAGAAATGTACATAAACCGTCAATAACCTTAAAAAAACCACATTGCATTGGACAATAGACCAGTGGTTTTCAAACGTTTTGATACCCAGGACCCCAAATCATGATCCCTTTGCAAAGGAACTTATTACTGAAATATAAAGGCTTCTGTGTATTTTTATGTTTAAAAAAAAAAAAACAACAAAAAACAAAAAAAATTTTTTAAAACCCTTGCTTACATTGTAGGAAAAATCTTTAAAAAATATGTTATGTAGACATATTTAAATGGGTTTATGTACTGTCATTATAATTAGTAATTTATTATATCATATTATTATTATATTATACATAATATCTGGGAAAAATTTAGTATTTATTTCATTTAGCATTTATTTAGTATTGATTATTTATCTATTTTCCACACACTAATAGAGCAGTGGTTCTCAACCTTTTTGAACATTTTTGACAAAAATATTTGTAGGCTCCATGACTTTTCCAGTTGTTCATAAATTACTGGAAAATAAATATTTTGTGTTCACAATTTAGCTTGGCAAGAAAAATGTAACTAGAAAATTTTTAGAAAAATTAACATTTATGATAAAAATGCCTGTAGTTTTACAAATGTATACATTTACATGGCTTTTCCATAAGTGACTTCTTTTCTAGAAGTCACATTTTTAAAATTAGCTACCTTATAAATCCAGGTTTTTCAAGACAGCTGTTGAGGGTGTAAATTAAAACAAGAAATATCTTCTTTTGTAGTTGTTTTGTCTTATTTTAAATAATATTAAGTCATCTTAAGGCCACCTTGGATATTTGCTGAGGCCCAACTGGTTAAGAACCACTGTATTAGAAAAAATAAAATAAAAATAAATTGCTAAATAAAAATTAAATAAATAGTTTTTAATTCATTATTAAAAAAAATAGTGCCATAAATAGATCATATTAATGGATAATGCTACTAATAGCTTTTACCTTCTGGCTCGAGCAGTCTGGGAATTCTGAGCTCCTTCTCAGCGAGGTGAAACGCCCTCTCCAGGTTTTCCCGGTGGCTGCTGGTTTGTGCTTGAGAGAGGTCCACCAGATCAGGTCTAAGGGAGCAGAGAATGGCCAGAAACACCTCACCACTCCTCCAGCTGGACTTGAAGTCCCTCACACTGGCTGAGCAACCAACTCTGGAGAAAGAAAACAATCATTTTAGACAAAAAATTGGAATGGCTATCAAACAGACTAAACATTTACAGTGCATGAAAGCATTAGCTAGATGAAGCTCACTTCTGGCACTGGTCCCGAACCCACAGGAGCAAAGCCTTCTTAGCAGACAGACGGAAACGTGTGTGGAGCGGTGATGCTCCTCGAGGAACAGGACTACTGCCTGGAGATCCAGGAACAGAATCTAGACTGGACAGAGAGTCCAGGGAGGATGAACGGGATCCGTAAGAGAGAGTGCTGGCTAGCTCCTCTATCTGTAGTAATGAGGAGAAGTGAGCATGTTTAATACAGATGTCAGTTCACATTCAAGAGAAGACATTATTACAATTGAAAATAACTCTTTTGTATTCTAATATTTGAAAAACATTAGAAATTTTAAATTCATTAAATGTTGTTGCTGTGACGGCAAAGCTGAATTTCTGATAGCACTTACTCTGGAAATCCTTCATATTTTTTTCTAATATGTTAATTAAACATATAAAGTTATTTTTTCTTCTTTTCTTCTTAAAAAAGAGAAAGAAATTAGTTATTTTATTCAGCAAGGATGCCTTGAATTATTCAAAAGTGACAAAGCCTTTTCTAATGTTACAAAAGTTTCATCAAAGAAGAAAAAATAATTTGAGATGTTTAATCAAAATATTAGAAAAACATTATGAAGGATTTCTGAAGTAATTGCTACCAGAAATTCAGCTTTGCCATCACAGCAACAACTTTTAATATATTTTGAAATACATTAGAATACAAACCAGTTATTTTAAATGGTAATATTTCACAATATTACTGTTTTTTACTGTATTTTTGACCCAATAATGCAGTCTTTATGAACATAAAGATACTTCTTTCAAAAACATATAAATATAAACATAAATCAATCAATTAACCAATCAATCAACCAATCTGACTCAAAACTATTTTTTCATACTGTAAAGACCCTTAAACCAAAAGCCTTATATGACTAAACAGAACCTCTGAACTCATTCAACCCATGTTCCCTGACATTAAAGAATCTGCTGTAATACTATATGCTGCCTGTGTGCTTGGTTATTTTGATATTTTTTCCTCTTCTGTAAGAAATAAGAGAGTCTCACAGAAGTAAAGGCCCACTCTGAGCTAAAATGCTAAAGGTCTTGAAGTAAACAATGAAAAAAAACAACAACAAAAAAAAAAAACAGCTCAAGGCAAAGAAGGATGTAAGTATATGATATGCTAGTTTTTGTAAAGACACATGGTGTCTTCATTGTTATACTCACATGACAGTGCAGAATGATGGTCCATATCAGGCCCAGAATGATGGAAGGTTTCCCCTCTATGATGTCTGGGATGTTTATGTTCACCAGCTTGATCTGAGAGAACGTAAACAGTTGTTTATGTCATTTGTATATAAATTTTAATGTCCTAACAGATGGAAAATCATCATAAATCTGGTAAGAATCACAAAAACTCTTACTGATTTATTCTTCAAGAAGTTCAAAGCGGTCTCGATGTTGCCTCTCTGCTGAAACACACCATGACCCCGCTCGCGCTTCTACAGAGAAACAAACAAACTCTACTGTATGCTGCATTTTTAAACATTTCAATGATTCAGTGTAAACAAATACTTCCTTGGTTGAATCTCTGTGAATCTCAGGAGTATGACAGTGATATTCAGCACTCACCAAGCGCTGGCCACTCATCACCTCCAGCAGGTCAAGCAGTCGAGTCCCATCTCGAAGATCTGAGAACAGATCCTGGACAACAGTTGGATGGCTCCTCTGAAACACACACATTAGTATTTTATCTGAATGTGTTAAAGGTGTTCACAGGGCAATACATTAAGCAGTCCTGATGTCAAGCTATGCTGGAAGATCTACAAATAAATAGTGAAACAAACAAAGCATGGATTTAAAAAAAAAAAAAAAAAAAAAAAAAAAAAGGTAGACAAAATATTTCAATATATTAATTATATTATATTATATATTAATTAATATATGAACCCTAAAGTCTACTGTATCATATTTGATCAAAAATTGTTAAGGGCTCTAAATGATCAATGTGATCAAAATTTTGCTGGAAAAAAAAAGTTGTACACAATCTAATAGATAGCTTATCATTTTTTGTCACAAAAACATCAGCAGTTGCACTAAATTATATATTTTTGCTCAGTTTGGGCCTCTGAATAAAACGGAGGAGTTTTTTTCCCTCGGAGTATAAGTTCTGTACTTTTCTTTAAAGGTATAGTACACCTAAAAATGAAAATTGTCATCTTTTACTCACACTCATGTCATTCCAAACCTTATGTTAAACACAAAAGAAGATATTTTGAAGAATATTGAAGAAGCAAACAGTTGTTGGTCCCCAGTGACTTCCATAGTAGGGAAATAAATACGTAAATGAGGACAAAATTTTAATTTTTGGGTGAACTATTCCTTTAAGAGCCATAAAAGCCTGATGTATTATATATGATACTCAACACACACACAAAAAATAAAAATAAAAATAAAAAAATAAAAATATAAAAACCTTACAACTACACAAACCTTTTTAAAAAGATTTGTACATATTTTAAAATATTTTGTCTAAAGGTTAATCGTTCCATTAAAAAAAAAAATACAATTCAATTCAATTTATTTTATGCATCTTTTATTTATATAATTTAATTGCAAATGGTGGGTATTTAAGTCATAATTTATTCAGTATGACTGTTCTTTTTATATGACATTGTATTTTTTATTTTTTTTTATTTTTAAATGCAAATACAAATTGACTGACAACAGTGGTGATGCACAAAGTACCTTTGGAATATTTATTACAGTCTTCTTTTGCAGTAATATCAAAATAAAAGTAGTTTGGAAATGAGTATTGATATTTTGTCACTTTTGAATAGTAATTCATGCATCAAAGAGTTAATCTGATGTAAAATGATGCAACACTGTAGCTATATAGAGAGATCAGTGGAGCTCTACACAGGTTATCACTTGCAGGAGGTTTAAGAGCGCTTGTGTTTAAAATGCAGCCAAGTGGCGGTGGATGGGCTAAATGGCTCATGTTACAGGCCGCTTAAGTGCACCGCTGCTGGGCGGGGAACTATAAATAAATCAAGCTCCTTGCCATATGTAATGCTCAAAGGCAGAGAGAGCAGAATAGACCTTCCTTGCTGACCAGTGAGTCAGCGATTCAGCTACAGCCTCATTTTGACTCTTAACACTTCTAGACTACATAGTTAGAGTCATTACAGTAAGTTAGAAGTTGTTCTTGGGTTTACCTTGGAGAGCTGTGCATTGATCCAGTTTGTGAATGTCCTCTTCTGAATCTGCTCCTGTTCCACTGTTAGTAAAATAACATTACATCAGATAGGATTTATTCCTGGACCAAACCCACAGTTATTAAAAAAAAAAAAAAAAAAACATTGTGTATTTATATGTAGGAAACAGTCTTAGCACAATGAGAATACATCTATGCAAAAGTATGTACACATCTTGCCAGAGAACAGCTTTGGGGCTTTCCGGTTTATAGCACATCAAAAACACAGCATGTCTTCATACATAACTATTTATAAGCCGAGAACATGGCATGACCACTGGAAACCTGGCTCGACTTACCCATCTCTGAGCCGCCTACGGCCTCCACCTCAAACAAGGTTTTGAGAGACACCATATTCTTTCGTTTCTGTACGAAATTTTCCCTTATTTAGTGTTTGCCTGAACGCCAATGCAGACGCTCAGTTGGCTTAACCAGCATCCCATCCCATCACAGTTGTATTTAATTTAAACTTCTACCCATGCTATAAAAGGCAGACTGGGCCTTTCCCGCAATAGGAGGTGATCATTTTGTTTCATGGGACAAGATCCAACAGGCTAAGTCAGTAATTCATCTTGATATGAGCGCTGGCCCATAAGACAACGGATATCCTGTTTGCACAGCCACAAATGCACTTAACTGCTGTACAATGATGTTCCCTCATGACATACAGCAATATAAATCCATATGTTTGGAGTTCAAAACAATGGAGTTCAAATTTTTTATTTAGAATTTTAAATCATTTAAACCAAAGAAATATATATATGCAAATAGTTAAATTAAATTAATTTAAACTAACCAAAAATAAAGAACAATAAAGTGAACCAAAAAAAAAAAACTAAAAATAGTTGCCAAAAATAAGGGGAAAAAAACTAAAATAACATGATCTAAAAATAATAAAAATTTGCAGAAAAATTGAATACTCCCCCTAGAATGTTTTGGTGTTACTCAGGTTTATTATAGTTAAAATTATAGTTACAATGAAAATCATGGAGAAAGAAAAACGAAAATAACTGAAATAAAATATTAAAAATGATTTAAGCTAGTTCCCAAGGCAACAATTCTCATTTTACTGTACTAAAATAAATAAAACAGAAATAACAATTATTTTAAAAACGACAAAAATTACAAAGTAAATATAGCTGCAAGCAGCGATACGGGGACAAGCCCCTGAAGGGGCTGTAGCGCAGTGCAGAACAGGAAGATCAAAAACAGCAGAAATTGCATGAATGAACGTGAAAAACAGCCAGTGCAGAATTACTGGTGAGAATGAACTTAGAATGAACAGAAGCTCAAATGAAAATGAACACAGCATGGATAAAAAGATTTATTTCTAATCCATGTTTACTAAAGTTTTGGACAATGCTGATCTGAATAATAAAGGAATCAAAACAGCACAAGATTACATGCAATTTTATAAAGTTACACCACACAGGACTCGAACCCACTATCTCCAGGTCACGCACCTGACGCCAATCTCGTTGCGCCACTGGGGAGATGGGTGTTCGCACAGATGCTGAAGCTCAGAACTTCAACTGAGAATCAATTCAAACAAACTCAGGGACGGTCAGCTTCCGAGAGGTATTTCTCAGGAATGGAAGCGAATATCAAAAATCTGTTCAGTCATTTCGATGTGGCTTGGTCCAAAGATCATATGATCAGATTTTGGACAAAACTGTGCAAAATTTGTAGAAGGAGTAGCAAAAAAAAAAAAAAAAAAAAAAAAAAAAACTTTTTCATTTACTTCAATATTGTGGACAAACAAGTGATGATACCACCAGAATCGACATAACGTGAGGAATTAAAGGAAACAAAAATGACAAAATTTGGACAATGTTTTCAAAAGTTGTAAGTGTTTTTGCAAGAATCGTTAAATCTCTGGAACACTAGGTGGCACTGTCTTCAAACTTCTCAGGTACCTCCGGTACTTGGTGTTGATGATCCCTACCGATTTTTGTGGCGATATGTCAAATGGTTTAAAAGATATTGCAATTTATGATATCCACAGATTCAGCATGACCCAAGGAATCAATAGACACCAATATCATGATTTTCTGACGAACTGTTCAAAAGTTAAGCCAAAAGAGCAATTTTTCATATATCACGATCCATAGGTGGCGCTGTTCCCAACTTTGGCACGGACCCTCATACCATGCTGTTGATGAAGTGTGTCAAGTTTAATTTTGATTGATCAAAGTTTGGCCGAGATACAGCCTCTGAACCAATTTTGGGTCGACTTCGGTTAAGTTCACAGCATCATACCTTTTTTTTTGACCAGTAGGTCAAAAAATTCTGTTCAGTCAATTGCCAAGTTTTGGAAAAATTGGACAAAATTTGAAGGAGGAGTGGCGAAAAAATGAAAAACTGTACTTTTCAAAATGGCTGCTACTGTAATGGGCGCAGACTTAATGTAAGATATTCAATGTGATCAGCAGGAAGAGAGTAAACAGGTGTACTACGTTTAGTTTTTTTAGAATTAGGGGTTCAAGAGTTATTACCATTTCAATGTTGAATTTTTGACCTGGTGGTAGCGCTACAGAGTTGGTCCTAGAGACCCCAAAGTTAGTCTTATCACTATTCATGGCCATCACTACAAGTGTGCCAAATTTCATAATTTTCCTATGTTCCCTTCATAGGGCTGCCATAGACTCCCATTGGGGAAGAAGCAGCAGCATCAGTACAGATACAATTAAATTGAATTAAATCACAACAAAATTACTAAAACTAAAATAAAACTGGAAAATATAAAAATAAAAACTTTGATTAAAAACATGAATGAAAACTAAAATAACAACAGGTGTTTCTAAACATGCTCTTGAATGTACTAGCATTATAAATTGAGGAATGCCTTTGTCTATCAAAAAGATATAATATACATTCCAACACAGAACTCCATTACAGTCATAAAATTTACTCTAACTACAACAGCTAACTTGTTAAAAGTAATTTGTGCTAATCTTTCTCCAGATGACAGAAGTGTCATCATTGCACAAAAGACAAACATGTGATGTCACTCAAACATGACTTCAGACAAGCTGTCTCTCTTTAAGACTGGCCTGTCGTCACAGCAAACATCCAGCTGCCTGGCAACCGCAAACCAGCGAGCAAAGACTGTCTGAAGAGAGTCTAGCACACACACCGATGGTTTAAACTGACAGACACATGACACAGAGGAAATGAAAGAAGAGACAACAACAACTTCAGCTTCAAAGGTCTTCAAGGGGATTTGGCTTTATAAAACAGTTACAGCTAAAGTGAGGAAAGCTGGTAAATGAATAATCATTCAGAAAAATTAATAACACATCACAGAAGAAATTATACAGCTTACTGCTCTCACGACTGATTCCTGAGGTGTTTTAGGCGGGATTATCTGTTTTGCCAATCAGTAACAGATGGAGAGTGTGTTTGAGAAAACATTTATTATTTTTGCAAATTGTTTGATGGTGCAGAAATGACAGTATAACTATAAAGTTTGCAGGTTAAAGTGTACTCAAGATCATGTTTACTCAGGCTGGTGATGAACAGGTTCTAGAAAAAGGAAAACGAGATACTTTTACGATAAACGTCTAGAAAACCCTCCCAAAATATGTTTTTGTTTGAAAATTTGGTGAGTCAACGGTTTATGATTTCCACTCACCATCTGTAATCCGCCCTAAACCTCTGAAAGAGGAGACAATTGAGAAAGAGTCTGTAGAACAAATAAAATGGCAAACAATCTGCCTCAGGTGGTGATAAGCGCATTTATCTTGTGATCGATTCTTTAGTAATCAGACACAGGAGAATCCTTTTAGTAAATGACTCCTCATTCATTTCAAATTATTTCTTTACGATTCAAGTCACTGGTCATTTTTTGATTTAATACACGTAATCAGCCCCACATCTTATCCACCAGGAAATAAAATGCATTTAATTTAATCAAGCCAAAGTGTAATTTTATATTAACCCTCATAAGCTTTTCAAAAAATGGTTACACCACAGCTGTTCATGGACATTTTTGACCAGAAAGAATGTAACTTTTTCAACTTCACAAGAGTAAAAACCTATATTTCTATAAGTTGAAAGAGAAAATTTACACTGTATTTGGGACAGATTGCTGCTATCTGGTAAAAAAATGTTATGACAATAACAATGTTGAATGCTTCCACTTTGTGTGCAATAATTCTAGATTTTATGTCAAAGTTTAATACATACACTGCCGTTCAAAAGTTTGGGATCAGTGAGACTTTTTAAATGTTTTTTTTAATGGTGTCTCTTATGCTCATCAAGGCTGTATTTATTTGATCAAAAATACAGAAAAAAACAGTAATTGTGAAATACTATTGTAATTTCTAATATTGGTTTCCTATTTTAATATACTTTAAAAATATCATTTATTTCTGTGACGCAGCACTGAATTTTCATCAGCCATTACTCCAGTCTTCAGTGTCACATGATCCTTCAGAAATCATAATATGCTGATTTATTATCAGGGTTGAAACTGTTGGGCTGCTTAATTTTTTTGGAACCTGTGATACTTTTTCTTTGATTCTTTGATGAATAAAAAAAAAAGTTTTTTTTTTTTAAGAAACAGCATTTATTCAAAAATAGAAATCTTTTCTAACAACATAAGCCTTTACTATAATTTATTTTTCCATTTAACACTTAAAAAAAAAAAAAGAAAGAAAGAAAAAAAAAATTTACTAACCTCAGACTTTTGAATAGTAGTGTATATTGTAACAAAATTTATATTTTGAATAAACACTGTTCTTTTTACCTTTTTATTTATGAAACAATCCTGAAAAAAGTATCACAGGTCGCAAAAAATATTAAGCAGCACAACCGTTTCCAACATTGATTATAAATCAGCATATTACACACTGAAGACTGCAGTAATAATGCTGAAAATTCAGCTTTGCTTTACAGGAATAAATTATATTTTAAAGTATATTAAAATAGAAAACTGTTATTTTAAATTGCAGTAATATTTCACCCAATTAGTTTTTTCTGTATTTCTGTATGATCAAATAAATACAGCCTTGATGAGCATAAGAAACTTCTTTAAAAAACATTAAAAATCTTAATGATCCCAAACGTTTGAATGCCAGTATATACAGTTGTGCTCAAAATTATTCATACCCTTGGTAAATGATCGAAGAAGAAAATAAATCTGCATCGTTAATCCTTTTGATCTTTTATTTTAAAAAAAAAAAAATTCACAAAAATCTAACCTTTCATTGAACTAAAACAATTGAAAATGGGGGAAAATCTCATGATGAAATAAATGTTTTTCACAATCATTGGACAATTATTGACACACCTAGAAATTCTTATGAGTTAAATATCTCTGAAGTATATTTGTAAAATTGTAAAATTGAGCACACCAGGGTGACTGTGAACATAAAATTATCCAGGCATGGCTTCCTGTCGCCATGATTATAAAACAAAGGCCAAATTCCTTTGACATCATCCATCATAATGAGTGAAACCAAAGAATATAGTTCTGATGTGCAGCAAAAGATAATTGAGCTTCACAAATTAGAAAGTGTCTGTAAGAAAAGAGCTAAAGCAGTGAAAATTCCCATTTCCCGCAATAATTAAGAGGTTCCAGTCAATATAAAATATTACAAATTTGCCTGGAAGAGGACGTGTGTCTATATCGTCCTAATGCATGATGAGGAGGAGAGTTTGAGTGGCCAAAGACTCTCCAGGACCACAGCTGGAGAACTGCAGAAAATAGTTGAGTCTCGGGGTTAGAAAACCTTAAAAAAAAAAAAAAAAGATCAAACAGCACCTACATCACCACATGTTGTTTGGGAGGGTTTCAAGAAAAAAATAAAAAATAAAAAATGCTCTCATCCAAAAACAAACTCCAGCATATTCAGTTGTCAGACACGACTGGAACTTCAAATGGGTCTGGCTTCTATGGTCAGATGAAACTAAAAAATGAGCTTTTTAGCAGCAAACACTCAAGATGGGTTTGGTGAACACAGGGATAAAAAGTACCCCATGTGTACAATGAAATATACTGCTGTATTTTTGATGTTGTGGGCCTATATTTCTGCTGGAGGTCCTGGACATCTTGTTTAGACACATGGCATCATGGATTCTATCAAATACCAACAGATAAAAAAAAAAAAAAAGACTGTCCATGCTAGAAATCTTATAATGGGCCACTATTGGATTTTCCAACAGGACAATGATCCACAAACAAACATCCAAAAAAAAAACAAAAAAACAAATGGGTCACTGAGCACAAAATGAAGCTTTTGCCATGGCCAACCCAGTCCTCTGACCTGAACCCTATAGAAAATGAGTGTGGTGAACTAAAGAGGAGAAGCACCGACATGGAGCTGTGAATCTGAAGGGTCTGGAGTGATTCTGGATGAAGGAATGGTCTCCGATCTCTTATCGGGTGTTCTCCAAACTCTTCACGCATTATAGGAGAAAACTCAGAGCTGTTATCTTGGAAAATAGAGGTTGCAAAAACTATTGAATAAAAGGGTATGATTAATTGTGGCCAATGTGTATTAGAGAAAAACCTTTATATAATAATAATAATGAGATTTCCCTCCCATTTTAAATTCTTATTCTCCAAAGAAAAGGTTAGATTTTTGTTCATTTTTAAAACAAAAGATCAGAAGGATTAATGATACAGATTTATTTTCAGAGCCTTCTTTGATCGTATTTACCAAGGGTATGAATAATTTTGAGCACAACTGTATATACATAAATTATTTTGAAGTGTCATTTTTGCAGTAATGCATGCTGCCATTGAGTCCTATTCATTTCACTCTCTATGTACCTGTCTAAATCATCTGCACTCTGTATGTTTTAAGGGCTCAACCCATTTCTGTGAGTTCACTTAACATTATGTTATATAAATTTTATTTTGTATAAGAAATTATGATCCGCACTCACGAGAACAGTCTTCTTTTTCTGTTTTATTCACGATCGTCACCAATTTGCAGGAGTCTTTTCCCCATTGGTGACAATCGTGAAATAAAACAGAAAAAGAAGACTGTTCTCGTGAGTGTGGATCATAATTTCTTATACAAAGTAACTTAAGAGATTGACGCACCAAAATAAAAAGATCAAGTAGCGGAGGAGAACGGTGCAAACGACGTTGTTGATATAAATTTTATTTAACACATATTTAAAAGAATTACTCAGTGTTAGGTTCTTTCCCATTAAATTACTTATGGTATATCAAATTTGATGCAAAAGTGTGACATTTTTTTAAATGACCATTTAGACTCATCGAATGAACTCCAGTTTTTCTTTTGTTCAAATGAAGATGAAGATGGTAAAAAATTACCAAAGAGCTTATAAGAAGTGAAGACTGACCTTGTAAGAATAAGTGTACATCATCAATGTCCAGTGGGACGCTCCCCTCATCCTCCGCAGGAGCGCAGCTTTCTCCCCCTGACGCCATTACTGCTGCTTCAACACTCTCACACACTCATTCCCACTAAAATGATGAAAAAATAAAAAATAAATAATTAATTAAAAATTGTACTAATTATTGTCATCATAAACACAGCACAACATTTTACATGTTCACCTCCTTGTGCCCTTGGAACACTTATAAAGTAAAAAAAAAAAAAAAGAAAAAAAAAGTGCCCTTGTATTGTTGCCTATTTTGATATTGATCAGGAGAATGTGTAATGAAAACAACTTCACTGATGACTGATTCAGCATCAGTTAGCAAATACAAGAACATGACAAAGACAGCAATACAGTTTCATAAGGCTCAGAGGTTGACCCTTTCTTTATGTATAGATTAAAAATGCCCAAACCTGAGGCGAGGTCTGAAAGACTACATTGCTGAGTGAGATACAACACAAAGAGCTCCATCAACAGACTCTTAATTACACAAATAATTCTGATGGTACTTTGAATTAGTTTGGGAGCGAAAGGGCTCATGAGCAGATAAACAACATCAGCACAAAGTACCAATTGTGAAGAAGAAAAGCAAAGAAGGAAGTGTCCCAGGGAGATTAGGCTAATATTCCAAACCCACACACAATGCCAATAAAGTCTTATAAATGAATACAGAACAGTAAGTTACTAAGTGAATCAAGACGGAAGTACAATTCAAAGGGAAGTGCATAAAAAAAATGCACATATGCATGCACACAGACACACATGGAGCCTGAGGACTTATGACTCAATCTAATCATTATCATTACTGAAATGCTACACTGACTAATGTATATTCAGGAGTGGTTATAAGCTTAATACACTCTACACAAATGCTATTTTATTTGTGATTAGATTTTAATTGTGACCTTTACAGTTTGAGTATTAATAGAATTATTTTTATTATTGTTGTTGTTAATATTATATATAACATTATATTTAGAATTTCTGTTGTTCACAAGAATAATAATAATAATAATAATAATAATAATAATAATAAATTAACATTTATTAACGTTACAATTAACATTTTTGTTGTTATTGACAATAATAATTATCCTGAACATTTGATACATTAAATACATTATATATTACATTTATTTTAACAATGTATTGTTGTTCATGACAATAATTATAAAATAATAAAGTAAATATAATAATAACATTTTTTATTATTATTATTGTGAATAATAAAATTATCATATACTTATATACATGAAATTTTACATTTAGATTTATCATCTATTATTATTATGTTGTTGTTACATAAATTAAAAAAAAATGTAATGTGTTAATTATTTTTGTAACATTTTTGGTTGTGAAGTAAAAAAAAAAAAGTATGCCATATTAAATATTAATTTTTAAAAAATTACAAAAAATTTTAACACCACATTAAAAAATTAAAGCTGCCTTACCTGTATTGTTTCCTGTTGAACAGTTTTGTAACACTATTCAGTTTTTTAGAGACCAACCAGATAAACCCAAGATTAAGAAAAAAAAAAAAAAAAGACAATATCTGTTTAAAAAAAAAAGGAAAAAGGAAGAGAAATATCTTCTAAAAAGCTTCTTAATAAGTCTCAAAAAAGCTGTTCTTGCACATATACATGCTGATATCAACACAAATGCAAGCTCATATGAACTCTGAATGGGTTACTTAAAAGCATAACAGGTAGTGGCACTGTCAAAGACTCCCCTGAACACTCATGACCTTGTTATTAAATGTGAAAATTACTAAACGGTCATTAGAGGGCACTGCTTGAATCCCTCCTGATTCTTCTAGAATACAGTCACTCATTCAGCACATGCACACACACACACACACACCTGTTATTTCTGGGTGAGATTCAGATTCACCATCTAAAACAGTCAAAGAGATGTGGAAACAGCAACCTCACTCACTGCTGCCAATAATGACATCAAAAGGGCAAATACAGCACTGGGAATATGCAGACATTGTTACCAGCTGTCCATGTACTTTTTCCACATACGTCGTGCACAGAGTGACTGGCAGAGGAGTAAGAGAAAGGGCAAAATAGACAGAGACCGGAGTGGAATCTGATGCTATTAATAGGATAGATTGATGACATGCAAAAAGCATTCTGTGTCAGCTAATACTTGCACTATGCATTGTGCATATGCATAAACTTCGCCTTCATTTACCATAATTCCTTTAAATAAGCATTTGAGACTAAGACTGCATCTATATTGTCTCTGTAATCCAAACCACATACCTGGTAACTGACACCAAGATTAAACAAAGCACAAGTTAATCTGTGGTGCTGCATTTAAAGAAATTAAACAGTTTCACCCTAAATTAAAATAAATAAAGAAATTACACACACATTGGCATGCATGTATGTACAGTATATATGTGTGTGTGTGTGTGTGTGTATACACACATTATATATATATACACATATATACACATATATATATACACACACATACACTCACACACACGTATATGTATGTGTACATATATTAGTGTGTGTGTGTATAAAAATACAAAAATAAATGACATGTAATACATAATATGTATGTTTATATATTTAGATTTAGTATTTGCAGGACTGCCTTTAGTCTGGTTTTAATACAACTTTTAAATTAATTGAAATTAAAATAACAAAATAAAATAAAATAAATGCATTGGTCCTAAAACAGCCTTCATTCTTCATGGAAAATATTGTTTCTTGTTTTTGTTTGTTTGACTTTTGATTTTTAGGAGAAATATCACCTAGAAATGTTCTTGACAGGCTTTCACCAACTAAAAGTCCCTAAGTGCAGTCAAACAAAGGGCATCTACATGCTATGATGTTAATTCCACAAATGACCTCTACATGAGTGACATTACAGCACAGCTGTATTTGGGGTCTCATAAATGCAACTCATAATGCGCAGTGTCATGAGATGACATACACGTCCTCATTCTCACTGCTCCACTTCAAGTGAAACTGTATCAGATGACACTGCCTGTGGTGTTATTATTATTGCAAGGACACGGTTACCAGTGTGACACTCATTCAAAGGTGGCTTCAGTTTTACACAACTAAACAAACACATTTTAGGGTCTTTTGCACCCTCCAAACACATCTATTACATAATATGACTGAGCTCCAAAACATCTAACTAATTAGCGGAACAGCAAGACCAGACAAAGCCTCATACTGAAAAGACCTGTTAGGTGCGGTGTGATACAGGCATGGGTGGGGATGCCATTGATAATAAGTTAGAAAGAATCATATTACTTAAACATAAGGACAGTGCTGTTTAACTCATGCCCCAGGAAAAATAACAAGACATAGGACATGGGCAGGGTGACCAAACCTGGTGTGTTTGGTACAATTTGTTCATCTTAGATCTTTCCACCTGAGCTGATCACTTGCACAGGAGAAATTAGGAAAACAAACTCCTAAACTTCCATTATGTGTCACTTTTCTTGTTTAAATCACCAAACACTTATTTCCTGTAGTGTCACAATTAAATTGTGTTGCAAATAGTTGCATAAAATCAGTGTGAAAAATGAACATGAGCACAAAGCCACATAAAAGTTAAAAGCTAGAAAGCACTATTAGTCCAGAAACTGCATGCTTTAATTACTTTTGATTAACCTTTCACTGATTATTAATTTTCACCGTCACGCAAAATACAAGTCAGCTCTCGCACTACAACTACAGAGTGTCTAAATGGTCGAAACTAGTTTTCAGGAAATTACATAATCATTCTTAAAAAACAACTAACTGTACAAACTATGAGATGTGCAAAGTTAATGAACTGATGCTGTGGTTAATAGCCTATTAACACCATGCGACGTGCATGACAGAAAGATGTCGTTTGGTACCATTTATGGCTTGCAGTTCAACCATTCATTTAACTCAAAAAGTTTTACACACTCACAATGAATGAACGCGGTTTGCTGTCTCAGACTGCTGACAAATCTTCTCAATTATTTCCCAAACTGCACCTTTGAAAGCACTGGAAGTGAAAACGAGCACTGCGTGCGGCGTCGCGGTAATCATTTGTTTGAAGTGTTTTAACTCCGCCTTCAATCCGCTTGAACTTGGAATAGAACACACCTTTCGACGTTCGAATTGTTTTAAAGAATCGGTTCGTTCGAACGGTTTGTTTCAAAGAACTGCTTCAAAAAGATGAATCGTTTGAATCATCACTAATGAGTGTGTGACATTTTGTGTGTTATTTAAATGCTATTGTTTAGCACTGTAGTTTTACATATGTGAAATCATTTCATGTCACAATTTAAGTGAGAAATGGTTATAATGAATCATTTATAAGGAAGCGGTTCAAAATAGCCAGCTGTCTAACTCTTTGTAGGTTTTAAAAATCTGTTGACTTTTCAGTTTAATCTTCAATTTATGAAGTTGGTATGAACCATGCTGTCATATTCTCACTATGCATGCATTACTAAATTTTTGTGGAAACAGCTAACGACAAATTATGAATTAAAGGTGACACTTCTCGTGTGTGTGTGTGTGTGTGTGTGTGTGTGTGTGTGTGTGTGTGTGTGTGTGGAGGCACTGCCCCCTGTTGTCCGTAAAGATACAAAACAGCCACCTGATGCATTTTTGACAAGCAGTGTGTTTCGACTTTGAAATGGTAGTCTTAGAGGGACTATTGATATCAGAAACTTATCTTATCAAGGATATCAATCAGCAACCAACAGCACCAGCTGTGCATAACTAATTTTCTGATTGGCTATAAAATGTGGGCCGCTCCTCTGACTTGGTGCTCTGGTAGATGTCATAACTGCGCCATCTGGCTGCATCTTTGTCATTTCACATTCAAACAGCCATGTATTCAGACAGAATATTACAAACATTAGAATAAAATCTATATAGTGATATATGAAATGGAATGAACTTTTGTTTTTTTACATTTTCTTTGATGTCACAGTGAAGAGGGGTAGTGATTGGCTTGGTACTGTGTAGGTTCTTGTGGTTTCCCCATCATGTGAATGAAACAGCTTTTTATAGACGGTTTAAACGGCAACAATATAAACAAACGTTACTGCGCATGCGCGCTTTTGTGGCCCTAACTTAACTTCCAAATAGAATCAATAACAACAGCTAAGTCCCTCTAGAGTAGATCATTTTTTGATAACAAGCAAAATATGTTTGCTGCGTAAATCAGACGGACTGAGATGCAGAGATAACTACTTGGACGGACTTATTAAATATGCAAATTCATTCTCTGCTAGCAGGAGGCGCTTTAAAGCGGAAAACTAGAGGTTTCCCCGGTAACGGCTGTGCACAAAGCAGCGCGGAGTTTACAAACGCTGCTTTATCAGGCATTACATGCAAGATGAAATGAAAATGACATCGAACATTTTCTAAAGACACAGTGATATAAAAACACCCGCGCCTCGTTTTGATTTTTAAACGTGCTCATGTTTATTCAACGAAGCCTTTTGGCAAATCAGTTAGTTTAGATATCGTGGCGGGTCGCCACAAATAAATAAATGTATGGGAAACACATCCCACAGCACAACAACCTGAGCCCAACTTCATTACTCATCACTTTAACTTTAAATGCGTTTGTATCCGGCGCCAGTGTTGCCAACTTATTTCAATGGAAAGTAGCTAAACCCCGCCTGAAAAGTCGCTAAATGTCGCCATATGACGTCATACGCTAATTAGCATATTCATGACGTCAGTACGTCGTACTGTCTTGCCTCTCTGTGCTCACATACTGCATTTTAACGCAGCCAAATTCTCAATCTCAATTAAACTCTTTTCATTTATATATTTTACTGTTTCTGTTGCCAAAAAATGGGATGAATATGAAATAGTGACTGAAACGCGGCCGATTAAGACATAACCAGCTCTCGAAAATATTAATCTGCACTAAAATCATCACGACATTGTCTAATGAAATCAAATACACATACGATTAAGACAATGGCTGTGCTGTGATTTCGGCCAGAGGCGTCATGCCCACTGAAAGTGAGGGGGCACGTGCCCCCTCAGATTTCTGAGCCAAGTGGATTTTGAATGCATAGTTCAGTGCGGCACAGCATCAGCTGCTAAATTCAAATCTGCGTTCGAGAGACAGACGCGTTTGTTCAGCGCTGCATTATAACCAATCACACACGTTTCTGTTGAGCTTATGAATGCAATAGCCAATCAGAGACGTTCAGATGAGTCATCGCTGAAACACGGTGTTTTGTTCACTTGCTCGCTGACTGAATTGTCAGGCGAATTCTCTCATCAGAAACAAGAAAGTGCAGATGTGCGTACGAATGTAAGCAAGATATTCATTTCACAGTGTAAACAGCTTCAGTGATTTTAATGGGAGTTTTTGAGAGTGCCTGAACTCGAGACTGAATGAAAATGTTCTTTGAAAATGTAAATGTTCTTTGCTCTCTGTAAAATGAAAGTGTTATAATTAGTAACTTACAATATTGTTATTAAATTCACATTAAATACAAAGTCAGTCGTATTAAAAATATTTTATGGCATGACACCCATATCAGAATCAGAATCAGAATTAGCTTTATTGCCAGGTATGTTTGCACATACGAGGAATTTGTTTTAGTGACAGTAGCTCCACAGTGCGACAGAATGACAGTTACAAGACAGGACACAGATAAAAATAATAATAATAAAAAATAATAATAATAAATAAATAAAAATAATAATAATGTACAAATATACAAAATGGATAATATGCAAAAAAGCACAAACACAATATATAAAATAGACAATTCAGTATGTACAGGTATGTTAGGTGCAAATTTGAAATGTAATAAGTATGTGTGTTAAATAAAAAAATAAAAAGTATTATAGTGTTGTGTGTTTCATGTTTATTGTTAAGAGTTCAAATGTTCATGAGATGGATTGCCTGAGGGAAGAAACTGTTCCTGTGTCTGGTCGTTCTGGTGCTCAAGGTCTTTTCATAATTTAGAGAAATGTGTGAGTATGTCAGTGGGGTACGGTTGAGACACAGTGTATCAGCTGTACCCGGATTGGTCTCCTATTGCTTCACATGCTGATTAGTTGTACAGTGTTATGATAATAGGATAAAAGTCACTTAATTTCAGCATCTAGTTTTTGTGTAGTGATGAAAAAAGCAGAAAGTGTCTCTGCTGTACTCAGTCTACCCTATAATAGATTACACTATTAGTCTACTTTGCCCATCACCATTTATTGACCAAATAACATAATCTATGAAGGTGCAAAACGCATTTACTTACACATATCGTGTGCTATCGTGGCTGCTGTGCCACATGACCCCCCCCTCCCCACACACACACACCCCCCACATGCCCCCTCAAAAATCATGAGTGCATGACGCCCCTGATTTCGGCTATACTAGCATGTAAAATAAGAGTTAGAAGCACCAGAATATCTATTTTAACTGAAAGTGCTGCTCCTCTCTGCCGCTCGCTGAACACATTAGACGCAGAGAGAGGTGTGCGCGCGCTGGGAAAACAAGACCTCGCGCTCGTACGGCACTACGGAGAGTTTCAGAAACTAAATAAGGTTTGTCTAAGAAGTCGCTGATTTGTCGCTAGGCGGGGGGGGTGATTGCCAGATTGATCTTCAGTGAATACAACAATTAAAGAAAATATGTTTACTGAACAAGTCCTACAGCCGCAAACTGTATACGCATGCGCAACACACACCTGAGAAAAACCGTTAGTATGATTGATTCAAATGCGGATGCGCGGGAGATGAGCAGAGCTGATGCTGAAGACCTCTTCATGGACATATTGCGCTTTTAATAACCCTTTATAATATCAAGCTTGTTATTTTCTCATTCATAACTTTATGGCTATAATCAATAACTTTATACTTTATATTATACACATATTGTCATAGCCCTAACTTAACTTCTGATCTGTCACTTTTTGTCAGATCATGCGGTGCATGGGACCTATTTATTTATTTACATTTTCAACCTAAGAAATCAGTGCTGCTTAGAAGTCCTCATCAAGACATCCTGTTGTGCAAAAGACTTGAATGTACAGGTGCATCTCAAATTAGAATGTCGTGGAAAAGTTCATTTATTTCAGTAATTCAACTCAAATTGTGAAACTCGTGTATTAAATAAATTCAGTGCAAACAGACTGAAGTAGTTTAAGTCTTTGGTTCTTTTAATTGTGATGATTTTGGCTCACATTTAACAAAAACCCACCAATTCACTTCTCAACAAATTAGAATATGGTGACATGCCAATCAGCTAAACAACTCAAAACACCTGCAAAGGTTTCCTGAACCTTCAAAATGGTCTCTCAGTTTGGTTCACTAGGCTACACAATCATGGGGAAGACTGCTGATCTGACAGTTGTCCAGAAGACAATTATTGACACCCTTCACAAGGAGGGTAAGCCACAAACATTCATTGCCAAAGAAGCTGGCTGTTCACAGAGTGCTGTATCCAAACATGTTAACAGAAAGTTGAGTGGAAGGAAAAAGTGTGGAAGAAAAAGATGTGCAATCAACCAAGAGAACTGCAGCCTTATGAGGATTGTCAAGCAAAATCGATTCAAGAATTTGGGTGAACTTCACAAGGAATGGACCGAGGCTGGGGTCAAGGCATCAAGAGCCACCACACACAGACGTGTCAAAGAATTTGGCTACAGTACACATATACACATACACATAAAAGCGCTATATAAATGCATCATTCATTCATTCATTCATTACAGTTGTCGTATTCCTCTTGTTAAGCCACTCCTGAACCACAGACAACGTCAGAGGCGTCTTACCTGGGCTAAGGAGAAGAAGAACTGGACTGTTGCCCAGTGGTCCAAAGTCCTCTTTTCAGATGAGAGCAAGTTTTGTATTTCATTTGGAAACCAAGGTCCTAGAGTCTGGAGGAAGGGTGGAGAAGCTCATAGCCCAAGTTGCTTGAAGTCCAGTGTTAAGTTTCCACAGTCTGTGATGATTTGGGGTGCAATGTCATCTGCTGGTGTTGGTCCATTTGTGTTTTTTGAAAACCAAAGTCACTGCACCCGTTTACCAAGAAATTTTGGAGCACTTCATGCTTCCTTCTGCTGACCAGCTTTTTAAAGATGCTGATTTCATTTTCCAGCAGGACTTGGCACCTGTCCACACTGCCAAAAGCAGCAAAAGTTGGTTAAATGACCATGGTGTTGGTGTGCTTGACTGGCCAGCAAACTCCCCAGACCTGAACCCCATAGAGAATCTATGGGGTATTGTCAAGAGGAAAATGAGAAACAAGAGACCAAAAAAATGCAGATGAGCTGAAGGCCACTGTCAAAGAAACCTGGGCTTCCATACCACCTCAGCAGTGCCACAAACTGATCACCTCCATGCCACGCCGAATTGAGGCAGTAATTAAAGCAAAAGGAGCCCCTACCAAGTATTGAGTACAAATACAGTAAATGAACATACTTTCCAGAAGGCCAACAATTCACTAAAAATGTTTTTTTTTTTTTTTTAATTGGTCTTATGAAGTATTCTAATTTGTTGAGATAGTGAATTGGTGGGTTTTTGTTAAATGTGAGCCAAAATCATCACAATTAAAAGAACCAAAGACTTAAACTACTTCAGTCTGTCTGCATTGAATTTATTTAATACACAAATTTCACAATTTGAGTTGAATTACTGAAATAAATGAACTTTTCCATGACATTCTAATTTATTGAGATGCACCTGTATTCAGTTGAAATGAGGTATTTTTTCACAAATATCCTGTGCTGGGATTGATATGCTAATAAAACTATAATCAGTGTTGGGGGTAACGCATTACAAGTAACGCGAGTTACGTAATCAGATTACTTTTTTTCAAGTAACTAGTAACGTATTACTTTTTAATTTGCAAGAAAATATCTGAGTTGCTAAACAAGTAATGCCAGTTACTTTTTTCCCCCATTTATTGATTGACAGCTCTCCTGTTCCCATGTTGAGAGAAATTGGGAGTAAGATGTTATTGTAGTTCTAGAATAAATGCTAACATGCATTAATTCATCTAACTTGCAAAAAAATAAAAATAAATAAATAAAAAAAAACGATTTAGAATTCCTCAAAAATGAATAAAAACAGTGATATGCAACTCAGAATATGACACAAACCTGCAATAATTAAATGTTAAATAACACAAATATCCTTTATGTATTTCATCCCATTTTATTAACCAATGTCTTTGCTGCTGACCTTCAGTGATCCAATTCAACCATACTAATAAGCAAAAATTACTCTAGATAAACATTTGTGCTTCTTTTTTTTTATTGCTGAAGTGTGTTGAACTTACTTCTACATTCTATTGTACAGACGTGAATTTACTTTCCCTTCAGCCTGAGGGTTATTCATTTCACTTTTGGTGTGAAAGGGCTTTTATAAATTTGGCAAAATAAATTGAACTTTTTTATATTTAAAACAAACAAGCAAGCCCTGCCCAGATTTAAAAAGTAACGCTAAAGTAACGTAACACATTACTTTCCATAAAAAGTAACTAAGTAACGTAATTAGTTACTTTTTTAGGGAGTAACCATAGACTGTATAAAAACATGGACGTAGTGTCTGTGACGTCACCCGTAGGTTTATGAACAGCGTTTTTGAGGCTCAAAGTGGGCGGAGTCGGCCGTCGCCATCTTGGAAGTGCATCACCGTGCATCACTACCGGATAATCGAAAATGGGCAAAGAGGCGGGAGTTGGTTGCTGAAAACCAAACCCACTTAGCTCGACGGTGGTGACAGCAGCGGCAATCCACCTGTCACTCAAGTGGCCACGCCCTTAATTATGCAGAACTTTAAGGCTTAATATAATTTAAACGGATGACTTATAAAAAAAATTCACCCACCTCACAGTTGTCATGAAGGGCAAAATTAGTTATATAGACCAAAACCACTTTTTGTACCAGGCTGTAAATGTTTTTTTTTGCTGAAAAGTTGGGCATTTTAACATGGGGAGTCTATGGGACTGACTCCCTTTTGGAGCCAGCCTCTAGCAGCCAGTCGATGAATTGCAGTTTTAGTCATTTCCGTGTTGGTTTCACGAGAGAGAGCGGAAGTTGCCGCTTGGGAGTAACGCGATATTGTAATGCATTTCTTTTAAAAGTAACTTTCCCCAACATTGGTTATAATACAATTTAAAATACTCTGAGACCAACATGATTTGGTCAACATCAAGTTTTTCCATTGGCTCAACATGTAATTTCACATTAACCCAGTGTTGCAACAAGTCACTAATATGGTGAGTTGGAAATGTCTTTTTGTTTACAGCTTTTGTGAGAATGATCATTTTTATTAAATACTGACAACTATTTTTGTTGACTACAAACATAAATCCAAAACAATTTTTAGAACTACTGCATAAAAACAAAGATATTTACAGTTAAAGAATACAACTATGTAAATCTTCCCCTTTGCCTGCAGACCACATCTGACATCTCTGGTGATCCAGAGTTTGTCAGTTCTGTTTACAGCCACGGCAGGAACCTCTGCTATTGTAATGGATTGTGGATCTTCAGCTACAGGAACGTCTCTAGCGGCTATGAAAGGAACCTCTGGGATTGGGGAGGCTGAGACAAGAAGCTGTGGGATTGTGACGACCTTGAGCACTGCCATGACATGAACCTCTGTATCCAATATTTAGTTGAAACTAATATATTTTTTACCTTTAGTAAATGTTTTGTTTGCTATAGAAGTTTTCTTCACCACATCAAGACATCCTGAATGTATTGTAGCAAGTCTTAAGAGTATGATATGTTCTGTTCAGGTGTGATTTAAGTGCATGTATTTTGTTTCTGTTTCATGTGTTCTTTTTGAATGGGGCGTTAAGGGGTGGGTGTTCTTCTGAAGAATGAGACAGCGCAATCATGTGTTTGTTTGTTTGTTTTTTGGGGGAAATAATTTTTTTTGTTGTTGTTGTTGTTGTTGTTGGAGGCAGAAGCATCTGTTACATGAGTGCCCATGATAATATAAAGCCTAAAACTGTCAAGTGAATCATTACGATTATTACAGTACTCTGTGTTTTTCATTTCATAAAATAAGGCATTTTCACCAAATATCCTGTGGTTGATGTGTTATGTGATGTTAATACAGCATGTTTATTGTATAACCATTCCAAATTAATTCAATCAGGCTGCTTTGCCAGTATAATATTTGAATAGGTGTTTGTGTGTGGCAGTCTCCAGTGAGCTCGGTCGGTCACGGTTGGTAATCATTCTTGGGATAGCCGAAGAATATGGCTCACTAAACGAAACCGCCGCTCAGTGATGATTTTGGCCAAGGGTTTCTTCTCTGTATATCTTCATTGCTGATATGGTTTCGATATGAGACCGTCTGCACAGTGGCCACCATGAGGCCTCCACATTGCTTTATTGGTACACAAAACAAGCGCAATCGTTCACCGTTGTTGTTTGTTCGGGCACCCAAACCACGAATAAAATATTATGATGGGGTATGAGCTCGTCCTTCTTGCAGTTGATTGTAGAATGCAATCTTGTCACGACCAAAGAGTTTAGATCGTTGATGTTTGCTTGATGTTTCAATACCAAGAAAGGTGTTTTTTACAGGGTGGGGTTGCTAGACCCACGCCCAACCCTCCTCCTTTATCCGGGCTTGGGACCGGCACTGTCAGGGTTTGCTCTTCCAGTGGCGGAGTTACTATTAATATATATATTTTTATTAGAAATATATATTATTTATAATATAAATACATAAATATTGAAAAATATAAGTATACAATATAAAAAGTATTTACTAAAACCTTTTACAATATATAAAATATAACTAAATACAATATTTTAACACCCCTAATCCTGTATTATAGCATATGGAGGGATGTTATAATAAATATTTTAAATAGAAAAGTATAAAACTATTTACAATATATATAATATACAATATTTTAACATCCCTAAGCCTGTAATAAAGCCTAAGTGGAGGGATGGTATAATAAATGTTTTAAATATAAAAAGTATAAAACTATTTACAATATATACAATATACAATATTTTTGTTAAAACAATATTTTAAGATCCCTAACCTATTTTAGTATTTTTTAAATAAATATTTTAAGTATAAAAAGTAAAAAAAAAAAATAAAAAAAAACGATTTACAGTATATACAATGTTATAATAAATATTTTAAATATAAAACGTATAAAACCATTTACAATATATACAATATACCATATTTTTGTTAAAACTATATTTTAAGATCCTTAACATATTTCATATTTTTTAACAAATATTTTAAATATAAAAAGTAAAAAACTATTTACAATATATACCATTTTTAACATCCCTAAGCCAGTAATAAGTGGAGGGATGGTATAAGAAATATTTTAAATATAAAAAGTAAAAATCTATTCACTGTATATATAATATATAATATTTTAACATCCCTAAGCCTGTAATAAGGCCTGAGTGGAGGGATGGTATAATAAATATTTTAAAAATAAAAAGTAAAAATCTATCCACAGTATATATAATTTACAATGTTTTAACATCCCTAAACCTGTAATAAGACTTAAGTGGAGGGATGGTATAATAAATATTTTAAATTTAAAAAGTAAAAAACTATTCACAGTATATATAATATACAATATTTTAACATCCCTAAGCTTGTAATAAGGCCTAAGTGGAGGGATGGTAATACTTTTTTTTTTTTTTTTAAATAGAAAGTACAAATCTATTCACAGTATATTTAATATACAATATTTAAACATCCCTAAGCCTGTAATAAGGCCTAAGTGGAGGGATGGTATAATAATTTTTTTAAATATAAAAAGGAAAAATCTACCTACAGTATACATAATATACAATATTTTAACATCACTAAGCCTGTAATAAGGCCTAAGTGGAGGGATGGTATAATACTTTTTTTAAATATAAAAAGGAAAAATCTATCTACAGTATATATAATATACAATATTTTAACATCCCTAAGCCTGTAATAAGGCCTAAGTGGAGGGATGGAATAATAATGTTTTTAAATATAAAAAGTAAAAATCTACCTACATTATACATAATATACAATATTTTAACATCACTAAGCCTGTAATAAGGCCTAAGTGGAGGGATGGTATAATATTTTTTTTAAATATAAAAAGTATAAAACTACTTAAAAAATATACAATATAACTACATACAATATTTAATGAGGCCTAAGTGCAGAGATTATCTAAAAAGTATAAACCCTTGCAACTATTTACAATATTTAAACATCCCTAAATACGTGATTTTGCCAGTAATATGGCCTAAGCCGAGGCACGGAAAGGCCACTCATGTCAGCTTGCCAGTCACAACACTGACATCTAAATCTACTTCTCATCGATGGCATGAATGCTGTTTAGTTGCATTCCGGTTAATTGGCAGGGGATTAGGAAAACCCAACACAAACCAGTCGTGGTAAAGCATCTGCTCCAGGGGAATCCTGTGCTCTGGATGCCGCTGCAGACAAGCCCACAAAAGACGGCTGCATTCTGTGCAAAAAACATGAGAGAAATTTGATTATTACCTTAACTTTACACATGCTATCTTTAAGTTCATACATGCTATCTAATTATTCATTCTTTGCTGAAAATCTCACCTTGTGACACAGCAAATACAGACTGGTTGTTGCCCAAGCAGTACAAGTCTCTGGCTGTTGGAAAATGCCCATGCAGCATTGCAAACAGGAGCACCCCTAGTGAATAGACTGTTGCGGGCTTTGCATGGTATCTGCCTGTGTCATGATACTCTGGAGGGAAGTACGGTTTTGTGCCTGGAGGAAAGAAATTTTGTTAGATGTTTAGAACACAAGCAAGTTGACTATATACAGGATGCATCTGAGTGAGCTAATCAATCTGATAGCAAAGCGATGTGCAATACTCACCACAGCAGGTGGTGTAGCCTGAATCCTTCATGAGGTCCCCACACCCGAAGTCGATCAATTTGATCTCTAATGTTGTCGGGTTCACGAGCACGTTTTGCAACTTGACATCGCGATGGAAAACTCCACGATGACAGCAAAAGTTAGCGGCATAAATTACTTGCCACATAATGTACTGTGCTATCTGCTCGCTGAGGACACCACCGCTGCATTTCAGAAATTTTCCCATATCCATGCTTGGCACGGGGCGCTCCAACACTATGAGGTAGTGGTCTGGTTCATCCTGCCAGTCCAGTATTTCAATTATATGTGGACAGTTGGGTTTCCTATTAACGATGACTGCCAATGCAATCTCTAAAGGAAGAGGTTTGGGATGAAAAGCCTAAAAAAATTTAAATATATGATAATTAGATTGAGGTTATTTGCCACATTGTTTGTCAAAGGCAGTTTGCCTACTGAAATATGATTAACATCAATATAAGATGATAAACAGTGAATGAGAAGAAAAATGCAGAGAGCGTAGTGTACTCACAGTGGTGATATATGTCGTATACTTCGTCTTTCGGACATATTTCACAGCCACCTGGTTAACAAAAAAAGAATAAACAATTATAATGTGCAGAGAGGTGAATTGATTCCAGTCATGAATCCCGAAGAGAAGTAAATCAACAAGCAGTAAATTAAAACCTAGTAAATCATGTTTGGTCATCCTGACAGTTTAAAAATGTTGAGGCCTCTAAATAGTGAATATATTAATATACATAAAAAAAAAAATTGCAAGTAAAAAATAAAAAAAACATACCTTAAGACCATCCTTGTAGCGAGTTCCTTTTCGTACTGATCCAAATCCTCCTTCACCCAGCCTGCCACCAAATTTGTACTGCCAACAAATGTGATCTGAAAGTAGAAGAAAGTAAATGTAAATGATATTAAATAAAATGAATATCATTTTTATTTATTCCTATTCGTTCTTATTCATTTTATAATTAAAATTCATTTGACACACTGGAGGACTATTTAAATGAACTGCAACAAAGCTAAATGGTGATTAAAAGTATGAAAAACTTACATATTATAGATGCTTTGGGTTATGGCAGTAAACTTACCTTTGTCCAGATCTCCTGTTGGAACGGAGTCTACTTGGGTACGCACTGCATTGCCAATGCCCCTAACGTTATCTACTTTGGGACACCCTTTAGAGGCAATGCCCTTGTCTTCTTTGGGATGCCCTTTAGAGGCAACGCCCTTATCTTCTTTGGGACGCCCTTTAGAGGCAATGCCCTTGTCTTCTTTGGGACGCCCTTTAGTGGAAACGGCCTTATCTTCTTTGGGATGCCCTTTAGAGGCAATGCCCTTGTCTTCTTTGGGATGCCCTTTACAGGCAATGCCCTTGTCTACTTTGGGATGCCCTTTAGAGGTAATGCCCTTGTCTACTTTGGGACGCCCTGCAGAGGCAATGCCCTTGTTTTCTTTGGGACGCCCTCTAGAGGCAACGCCCTTGTCTTCTTTGGGACGCCCTGTAGAGGCAATGCCATTGTCTGCTTTGGGACTCTCTGCATAGGCAAGGCTCCCATTTACTTTGGGATGCACTGCACAGGCAGTGTCCCTATCTACTTTGGGACGTACAGCACAGGCAACGTCCCTATCTACTTTGGGATGCACTGCACAGGCAGTGTCCCTATTTACTTTGGGACGCATGGTACAGGCAACGTCCCCATCTACTTTGGGACTGATTACACAGGCAATGTCCCTCTCTGCTTTGGGTCTCACTGCAGAGTTAGCATCCTGACTCCCTGCAGAGGCAATGCCCTCATCTGCTACGGGACCCACTGCACAGGCAATGGCATTGTGTGCTGTGGAGTTCACCGCAGAGTCAAAGCTGCCATTAGCTGACAAACGCACTGGAGAGTCAGTGTGGTCATCTGCTGATGACCACACTGACGTGTTGAGGACCGCAGGTTGGAGGACTTCTTGCTCCAGCTGATACTCAGTAGCGCTGGTGGCTGCCTTAAGACCTAAAATACAAAAATAAATAAATATGAAGAAAATATTGCAAACCCACATTGAAGTGTTTCTTCATTTAGGGGCACTTTTTATTTTGTATCTTGAAAAAATCAAACTAGACTATGTAAACTAATTTGTCTTAGATCTTAAAATTCTCAGATATTGATTGGTTTGGCAATGACACCTAGCTTTCTTTTGTGTGCTTTGTGGAAAAAAAGTTGTAGGCTACACATAAGGTGAGGTCCAGCTAATTTAAAAGTCATACATCGATCAATACTTGTATTCTATACAAATCATGAAGTAACAGTTTGAGAAAAATTCAATTTTACCTTGACTATGACTGCGGTATGTTCCTGCTCCTGCCACAGAAGTCTGGTTCAGCTTCTCAGCCTTAGCAACACTGTACTTTTTCCTTCTCGAGTGCCACCTCCAAAACCTCTTCCTCTTTTTCATATTCTTTTCTTTCCTTGCCTCACTACCAGCCTCTGCCGCCGCACAAGGCCCAACAGGCGTCTCTTTAGCCTGATCAGGATGGGGTTGGGGTTCTTGTACAGACGTCCTATTTAGCAAAGTCCTAAGACGATACAATGCCTTCCTTAATAGGCCCATTTTTACACAGTTGTACTGATAATACTGTTGTACTTGTATAACCCGTACTTTGATATCCTACTACTTAAAACCTACAGAGTGAGCAAGAAAGATTCGCGCTTTTTTATCTCACGCGACAATTCTATTTGTGACGTCATCAGGCCTCAGGCGTCAGTTCAAAAAAAAAAAAAGAAAAAAGAAGAAGTTAAAACAAAACATTTTTCAAAACATAACAAAATCAATGTGGTCAACGTGTGTCATTCTCATCCAGGCCATAGAGAGGCAATAAAGAGCCACTGCACAACTTTCCAACAGGAATTTGAAAAGCAAAACCCCATAAAAGGTGGTAAAACCATAGTATGCATGCATATATATGCATAACAGCATTTATTTAATTGTTTTTTGTCTTTCTCGTAAGTGTACATTCGTTACGGTAAGATGTTTTTTGCTTTAACGTTATTCATCTCTCAAATTATAAAACTATCGCTAGACAGTTCTGTCAGCTGTTACAGTATTTGTGCCTTAGCCTTGGCCTCTTGCAAGAAAAATGTGCTTTTTATGGTCCAAAAATGTATGAAGATAAAGATTTTTAATAGAATATTAGTGTATGGACAGTAAAAAGCTCAAGAATGTTATATTCCACCTACAACTTTGACATGTTACCAAAAAGACATAACGTTAGACGTTTAGTGTCAGTGTAGATTCAAAGCAGTTCGCCGAATATAAAATCAACATTTGAACATTAATGTCAGTCATTAATCATGATCTGATGATAATTGGTCAACATTTATTAAAGCATTATTACTGGAATCACATCAAGCAGTTATACAGTACACTTTACCTGTTTTGATTAAGTTGAGATTTGCTGTCCATTACAATGAACATCATAAAATCCTATTAAGTATTTATAGCTTTCTTTGTAATCACCTCTAAGCTATTATCATTTATGTAGATTTAAGAAAAAAAAAATCTTTATTATTTGTGCAGACTTATGTCATATTCATTTATTTATTCTAATAGTCAAAAAAAGACAAAAGTGAAAGTCTGTACGGATTAATCACCCTAAACTAAACAGAAATTTATCAATATGGAAGTATTTAACACTTGACAATTAGCTATAGGTTAAAAATCATTGCATGTTAAATCAAATTATCTTATAAAAGTGGATCAGGAACAATGTCTTTAGCCCTGTTGTGCCCAACTTTTATCTTATACTTACAGTAGCTCTCTACTTACAGTAGTTTAGAGACTATGTTTTTCATTCAGTATGTTTTTTTTTTAACTACAGAGTGATCTATGGCGTTCCCAAAGCTCCCCGCTCACTCCGGCTCTGTGTTATCAGTAGTGGACATGCACACAGGTGGAGAGCCGCTGCGCATTATCCTGAGCGGCTATCCAGAGGTGAAGGGGGACACCATCCTTGCCAAACGACGCTATGTGAGAGAGCATCTCGATCATCTTCGCAAGGTCTTAATGTTCGAGCCCCGTGGTCACTACGATATGTACGGAGCCCTGCTGGTAAAAAGTGAGTTAGCAGAGGCTGATCTTGGGGTCTTGTTCATGCACAACGAAGGGTACAGCACCATGTGTGGCCACGCTGTCATTGCTCTCGGGCGCTTTGCAGTGGATTATGACTTGATTAAAGCGCCCACTTCACCAGAGACACAGATAAACATACACTGCCCCTGCGGCTTAGTGAAGGTCTTTACACAGTATTCAAACGGGAAAACTGGAGCTGTCAGATTCCACAGTGTGCCAGCTTTTGCTTTTGCTACAGGTGAGCAATATGGTGTGATCATTACAATATAATCATAAAACATTTGCAAGTTTCATTATGTTCAGGTGGTGTCACTCAAATTAATCATTTGCCATACTTGTTTTATATGTATTTGTATAATATAATATTTAAATTGTCTTTAAAGGAACTGTTTAATTCTTTGCCATCCTTGTTTTTGTAGATGTGAGTGTCTCTGTACCAGGATATGGGTCCATCACTGTGGACATCAGTTATGGTGGAGCTCTTTATGCTTTTGTGAGTGCTGAGAAATTTGGATTGGACGTCAGCGAGTCCAAAACTAGAGATCTGGTGGATGCAGCCACTGCTGTGAGTGATGCTGTCAAATCCCAGGTAAATCTGTTGTTAACTAGCTGGAAAATCAGGTTTTATTACTTGAAATAAACTGAAATTAAATAAAATAGAAATATTAGATGAAAAAGTAGAAATGTTGCCTCAGCAATTAATTGCGTGTTTAGGTTTGAAATATTAAAATTTGTAAAACTGAAAACTAAATAAAAAATAAAGCTAATTTGAAAAAAAAAAAATAAATGTCAAAAGCACATAATGACTAAAAATAACTAAAATTAAAATGAAAAAAAAAAAAATAAATAAATAAATATATATATATAAAATAAAGCTAATTCAAAATATAAAAACAAACTATATAAATGATTCTAAAATAACCTTAATTTGACTTGTTTCTTGAGATTTCATTAAAGAATTATTTGGCAAGTGAAAGAAACATAAACCTACTTTATTCAACATTGTGTTTTATTAATCTATAATTTGTATAATTTGCATAATTGACTAGACTAATTATTGTAATGACTCTAGGTAAAGCTCTACCATCCAGTCAGTGAGGATCTGGCCTTCCTCTATGGCACAATTCTTACTGACGGCAAAGATGCTTTTTCTGAAGAGCCCACGGCCAATGTGTGTGTGTTTGCTGACGCTCAGGTAAAACCAGTTGTGACCAGATGTTTATATGAATCCATATACAGGAAGTTCTGAACTTCAGGACTGTTCATCCTAATATGAAATCCATTGGTTGATGGCAACTGGTCTTTTGCTCTTTGTGACAGAGGTTTGTTATATGGGTTGTCAGGTGGACAGAAGCCCTACAGGGTCAGGCGTCACTGCTCGTATAGCTCTTCAGTACCATAAAGGCCTGATCGGACTGAACCAGACCAGAAGCTTCAAGAGTGGAGCAACAGGATCAGTATTTACAGGAAAAGCAATAGAGGTACCTGTAGAAAAAACATTTTAGAGTCTAGTCCTGGAAATGTAGTTTATATTCTTTAACAAAACCAGTAATTGTAGCTGGTCTGTTGTTGAAGGAGACCACATGTGGTGAGTTCAGGGCTGTGGTAGTGGAGGTCACAGGTCATGCTCACTACAGCGGTGTGGCCAGCTTCACCCAAGAGAGCGATGACCCTCTGAGAGGAGGCTTCCTTTTGCGCTGACTTAAAGGTTACAACTGATATTTCTGCTTGTGATCGCAGGTACAGTGTAAGACGGCTTTTCTGAGCTTAAGAGCATGTGAATCTTCTGATGTAGGTTCTTTATAAAGGAAATCATGTTTAGACGTTGAATAAATGTATTCTGTGACAGTTATGTCTTTTCAAAATAATGTTAGTATTATTAAATTGTATACATTGAGATACTTTTTATGTATTGTAAATAATAGATAGATAGATAGATAGATAGATAATGTTTTTAACCATGTTTTTTTACTTGTTTTTTTTTTTTTAAGTTTTTCTTTTTTACCATTCACTAACAATTATATGTTAAATGTCATATTTCACAAAAATATATATATATATATATACATATATACACACATACATACATACATACATACATACATGTGCGTGTATATATATATATATATATATATATATATATATATATATATATATATATATATATATATACATACACACACAAAAGAAAAACACTAAATTAAAAAAATTAAAATCAATAAGAGTAAAAGTGATACATTTCCAAAAGTCAATACAATACACATCATCAGTTCTGGATTATATACACTACCAAAGTCAAAAGTTTTGAACAGTAATGTTTTTTAAAGAAGTGTCTTCTGCTCACCAAGCCTGCATTTATTTGATCCAAAGTACAGCAAAAACAGTACATTTTTGAAATATTTTTACTATTTAAAATGTTTTCTATTTGAATATATTTTAAAATGTAATTTATTCCTGTGATCAAAGCTAAATTTTCAGCATCATTACTCCAGTATTCAGTGTCACCTGATCCTTCAGAAACCATTCTAACATGCTGATTTGCTATTCAGGAAACATTTATTATTATTATTATTATTATTATCAATATTTAAAACAGTTGAGTACATTTATTTCAGGATGCTTTGATGAATAGAAAGATCCAAAGATCAGCATTTATCTGAAATAATAAGCTTTTGTAACATTATACACTATACAATTCAAAAGCTTGGAGTCAGTATAATGTTTTTTATTATTATTTTTGGGAGGCAATTTAAAGCATATTAAAAGTAAAAGTATTTAGCAAGGATGCTTTAAATTGATCAAAAGTGATGATAAAGACATTTATAATGTTACAAAAGAATTTCTATTTCAGATAAATGCTGTTCTTTTGAACTTTCTATTCATCAAAGAATCCTGAAAAATTCTACACAGCTGTTTTCAACATAAGAATAATAAATGTTTTTTGAGCAGCAAATAAGAATATTAGAATGATTTCTGAAGGATCATGACTGGAGTAATGATACTAAAAATTCAGCTTTGAAATCACAGGAATAAATTACATAAATGTTATTTATACGTTATATAAATTTTAAAATATATTTAAATAGAAAGCAGTTATTTTAAACAGTAAAAATCTTTTTTATTTTTATTTTTTTGCTATATTTGGATGAAATAAATGTATGTGAAATGTTTGTGACAATTTGATATTGTAATTGCTAATAATACCCACCAGGGGACATCATCTGACTATTTTTGCCCCAGCACTGGAGGAACAGTGTGGTGACAGTTTTTAATCATATTTTAATACAATATTTGGAATTTTGTGCCTGATGAAGATCGCATGTTTGAAACATTGTATTAAAATGTGATTCACAAGCTATAGCAGTGTGTGGGATTCTACATGTCTGCTTATATGATTTACTAGAGGTTGTGGTGGCATTTCTTTTATATTTTTGACACTGTTTTTAATAATAAACATTGTTTCATTTATGATTGTTATAAATCCCTGTGTTTTATTATATTTTTGTATGTTTTATTTTTGTATTACCATTCACTAACAATCAGAGGAGACTTAAATTGACAGCATAACAAAAAATACTATTCAGATTCTTCCATTTATTGTCTTATGATTCATCTTACAATGGAAGGTTGTGTTTTCCTTAAATTATAAAAGTCCAATGGAGGTATCTTACACTGAAAAAGGAAACTTTGTTACACCATACAACTAGGGTGCTGATAAAAAAACCAGGAGAGACGCCAAACAGGAAGGAAGAATGTAAGGGAAGATGAGTATTGCCTTGATCCAGTTACTTACAGATCATCTTAAATATTTCACTACATTTCACATGAAAACTCCTCAAACAGAGAGACCAACACTTGACATCAGAAACTGCATAGAGTCTGTACAATGACCGTCCACAGTGTTTAAGACAACATGGGCTCCAGATGCCCCTAAAAACACACCTTTAAAAAAATCATTCCCAGTCAGCCTGTACCGGATATCACAATGCAGTTATCTTTCTGAAAAATGCAACCCACGGCCCTGGTTATTAATGTCAATAATATTCCTTTAAAACACTCTATATGTATTTAAAAAAAAAAAAAACACCTTTTATCAAAAGGGCAAAATCCCTTTCTTAAAGGTGTACAGTCACTTTACAGCTTTTCAGTGACCTATGTACAGACACTTGTCATTAAACCTTTAAATAACATCCATTCCCACTGAATCAGTCAGAAAAGCAAGAGTAGTTCAGATGAGTGACACTTTAGCATGCCAAGACTCAGTGTCACTTTTGGCGATTTGTTTGGTTACAGTAAGAAAATTGGGGTTGACGAGTTTCTGACTCATATCCAATCAGTAAACTCACAGTTATCTCAATCTCTGATAATATCCTGGTGCTCCAGGAAAATCATTAAATTAGGTTCATTTGGCAGCCAGATTTCTAATTTCTGAGTCTTTTCTCTCTGCATTCAGACAGGTTTCCCATTCCAGTTACATGACACATGATAAGCTGACTGTCTTTGGGTAAACACGTTTTCCTCTGCTACCCGGGATGGTGTTTAATCTGAGGAGAGGAGCTAATGAGTGTCCTCCAGACATTCGCCACCACAGGGAGGTTGTTGGGTTGTAATGAAATGCGTCTCAGTGGTTGGTCTGCTTGACCGCCGTTCAGAAGTTAAGCTTGGTAATTGGACGCTCCCTGCCGGTGTCTGACGTCTGGCTGTTGATGCGTTTGCGATTGCGCTTCATCTTCGACAGATCTTTATCGAAAACCTCTCCAGAACGCAAAGCCGACACCAGGTCGTCAAACTCGCCCCCGTCGTCTTCTCCGTTTTCTTTGGCTTTTCGAGCCTTCCTCTCTTTCTCCCTCTGCTCCTTGAGCTGAAAGATGTCAAAAAGATGATGTCAGATTTGGCAGTGAATGGGTGAAGAATGAAGAGATGAGTTATGGACCTCTTTTGGCTTGAGCATTATTGAATTACTATAGTATTGCAGATACTGTCAGTTCCTTAACTTTCTCAGCTGAGATTTTTCACATTTAAAAAAAGAAAGAAAGGTAGGTAAATATTTGTTGTAAAATATAGTACCTTTGCAAACTTTTAAAAAACATTAATAATTGACAAATACAATTATTACCCATTTACAATAACAATAAGTAACAATTGTTACTAATTTACAATTACGATAAACATTTAACTTGGCCACCTACCAAACAATGAGTTTTAAATATACTATAACATAAATGTTGTAACTGTTTTGAAGGACTGTATAAAAAGGCTCAGCTGTTTTCAATTTGAATATATTTTAAAATATAATGTATTCCTATAATGGCAAATCTGAATTTTCAGCAGCCTATAATCTAGTCCTCAGTGTCACATGATCCTTCAGAAATCATTCTAATATGCTTAAGCATAAGAGACTTCTTTCAAAAACTATAAAAAAAAAAATTCTTAACAACTATGTATTGATAAATAAATGATATTGAGATCAATTATTAATTTCCAAAACTTCAAATTTAATTTAATGTAAAAACTTCACAGGCCTGAGCCTCCATTCGTGCCCTGCGCTCCTCCTCTTCTTTGCGTCGGCGCATGTTCTCGTTCTCTTGACGGGCCTCAGCAAAGGACTGCAAGAACTGGTCGAATATGCCAAAGAACTCATCAGGCTGCATCTTATCAGCATCTTCACCGAAGTGCTTGACTGCCTTTAAGAACTGGAGAACAGAAGCACTGGTCATATGAAAGCCATTTCCTGCTCTCTTTACTTTTCGAGTAATGACGTGAACATGAATACCTCAAGAACATCCTGAAAAAACACTCAAGAAAAAAGGCACAAACATGGCTCAACAAAATGTATTTTTTGCAACATATTCTATGTGTACTACTTTTCTTTTTTAATAATAGCTATAAATTACTGGTTTGTCTATAATTTTCAGTACATTATTTGAGACAAATTGTGGTTGTTGCTCCATAATGAAGCTGAGAGACAATTTTCCATTTCAAAAAAGTAGTAAAAGTATAAAATAAATTCTAAGATAAGTAATATAATAAACTGCTAAATAATGATATTGTTTCATGGTGATATTTACACCACAATATGCTACAACAATAATCACAGAAAACCATATTTTTACTTGAGCATTACATAAATTTATTTTTCCAGTTTAACGGCATTAACAATATTTAGCTAATTTTTAGAATATATCTAGTCAGATCTGCATCACACTCTTTAGCGGCAGCTCTTAAAGTAATAGCAGCCAAATAACCTAATAACCCAGCTGCTGTGATGTCTGTTAATCAAAGAACAAAAGAAAAAAAAAAGAGAGGAAATCAATAACTTTTGTAGCTTTAAGGATTCATCTGTATTTAATTTGGAATTTAGTGTTGATAACTTTATTAAATTTCTATATATTTCCTACTATTATAAATATGACATTTATTATAATGGGTTTATGTGAAGATTGTTTTAAGTTCACTTAAATTAGAAGTTTTTTGTTTTTTTTAAAGTCTAATAAATGTTCAAATTGCTCTCAATTATACTGTAATGTGGAATGGCTATAGTCAATGGTTAAATATTAGGAAAAAAAGAACAATTTCCTAGACACATTAGTAATATTGGTATCAGTGATACTCACCTTCAGTCAAAAAAGATGCCACTAAACAAATATTAAAAATATACTGTCTTTATGCTGTTTCTACATTAATTTGAAGATTACTTGTGAAATTATTGCAATATAAAAGTACAGGTATATTTAAAAACTTTAATTTTAGGTAGGATTAATCACGATTAATTTCAGAAAAAAATGTGCGATTAATTTTTTTTTAATCGACTGACAGCACTAATATATATTACATATACAGTTTTTTTTAACATGTATATATATAAAAAAATGTTTCACAGTGCAAAGAAATTGCAAACCGAGAGGAAAAACAAATGTGCAGACAGTAGCATAACAAACTCTGGGGGTCTAATGAACTTCTGGTAAGTATGACGCACTGCTAGTTATCTGGTCACCGGTAGCCAAGCATAAAGTGGTCTTGTTAACCCAGATTTCTCCAGTGACTGATTACAGCCTAAACACAGGGGACTGGAGTCTTGCCATGGCACTGCTGCTGCCTCGTGCCGTCTCACCACAGGGGAGGAGGCCTAGTCTTCCCACAATGCCTTTGATGTGTCTTTATCACTGCCATATGGAACAGCTCCTCCATGGGCCTGTATGTGCCTGAGCCAAGGGGCATATTTTTATTTCTCCTTTGCCCTGCTTTTATATCTCTTCTTATCTGTCTCAGACTTCAGACAGGAGGCCTAGGTTAGGTTGGAGATACATCTTTTCTGCTATAGAGTGCATGTGACATTTTATTGTGCATTTACATGCAGGTCCTCTCTGTTAAGTCATTCAAATATGCATTAAAATACAATTTATACATAGGGGGCATAAAATAAAAACATCTAACTTGTCATGATAGCATAATAAAGAAAAAGGGCTCATTAAAATTAAATAAAAACAAATAAAATAAATATTAATATTTAGGCAAAATTGTCAACTAATAATTTTCAGTAATTGAAATAAACTGAAACAAACAAACAAAAATAGATGGAAAAACTGAATGAATTGAAAATTAAAAATGTTGCCTTGGCAAATAAATATAAGTTGAAGTACTAAAATGACAAACTAAAACAAATAAAAGTCAAATTAAACTTTACTACAATTAAATCAAAGACAATTAAAAGCTAATATATTAATGCATACTATAATAGTATATAACTAATACTAAAATAACATTTTAGTAATTTTTGACCATTTTATGACAAGGTAAGGTTAGTTCAGGTTGTAATTTGTCATGTGGTGTGACTGATATTTATTAATTTGCGCCATTATTTAATGCCCAAAAAAAGCATGTCTTAAAGCAGGCGCTAATTTGTGCTGCTCTTGATAGATTGCGCTGGTCATTATAGAAATGATCTGCGCAAAGTTTTCCCCTCCCATCGGCTCTTTTATGGAATTGCGCTCTAACGCTAATTTGCACTGTATCTTTAAATAAGAAACCAACATGAATACATAGAAGTACATTTCTAACTTGAATGTGGGCTGTCTCATTTATTTTTAACAGATTTTACCATCCGAAACAATCACAATCCTGTCATAAAAGCCCAATATCATGAATTTGCTCCATTTTACCTTTTCAAACACAAGATATTGTGTAGCGTGTGTTAACAACTGTCTGCCTCCCTCTGCACAGATGGACCTCTCAAAAGCAATAAGAGTTATATGTTCTGTTCCCTCTCTGTGTCCTGTGGGGCCCCCAGAGGCCAGTGAATGTGCCAGGGTCGCTACATAGGAAGCGTTCACAGCGAGAGGTTGAAGGTCAGCTCCTGCACGCAGCAGGACATCAAGGGTGACCGCAGCCTGTTTCTCCAGCTGGCCTTTGAAGGAAAGGCTGAGCACCAGGATGTGCATCTTAAAGATACACACTCACTCAAACAAACAAATGCAGTCCAACCCACACTCACCAGTTCTTTGGCCTCACTGAGGGAGTCCTCGACATCAGAGAAGCTGAAACCGGCCACTGTGATGAACTGGCTGACTACAGACACAAACTTATCCCCGTACTCCTGAGGACGCTTCTTCTGGAATTCTAACTCCTGCATGAGACAGAGAAACTGTGGAGATGATTCGCTTTTAAGCCTGAAAGAAAAGAGGAATCATGCAGCACTTACGCTCTCTACGCTCTTCAAACCACTGCGAAGATTATTGATCTCCTTCTCCAGTTCAGTCATGCTGGAAAGACACAATCGTAGAGATCCCAGTTATTTTATGTGTAAACAAGAATGCATTTTCTAGAGGATAGTGGGGTAAACTGTGCCAATTTTAAGTCAAATTGTCTTCTAGGTAAGGAGAAATGATAGAACTAATAGTTTAGTCAGTCTACTATAAAATCTGTAACAAAGGGACAAAGAAATATGATATTAAAAGGCAACAAGTGGCAAGTTGAATCAATGGGGAATATGTGAACAAGTTCATTTTCAAAAAAAAAATAAAAATTAAGTGCACAATCCCATTCCAAAGTTTTATTTTACTGCACATTTTTCATATTTTCCAGTAAAATAATTTCAATAATACGAATATCTGAATGTTATGAAACAATTTCACATTTTTTTATATTTAACTACTGAATGTTATTTGTATTTAATCGTTAAAAATATGAGAGAAAGCTTGTAAATGGAGGCAAATCTTACAATTATGTGTTAATATTTGCAGCATCTGACACACTTTACCCCACAGCTACTATTCTGTAAATGCTTCATTTAATAATAGATGACTAGTGATTTAGAATTTAGATAATTAAAACAACTAAAAATTTACCAACGAGTATTATATATTTTAACGTTTTTAATTAATCTATTTTTTATATAAACAATGTAAATGTGTATGTAAATATTTTTATATACCTTTTTGTTTCATTTTCCATAAATTTATTGTACTTGCCATATAAAATAAAAAACTGGTAACACTTTACAATAAGGTCCCATTAGTTAATGTTAACGCATTAAATTAACTAAATTAAACTGAATTATAAAAGATCAATACATTTGTTACAGCATTCATTAATTTTTGTTAATGTCAGTACATTAGTTTGTTATCTTAGGTCCATTAAAATAATAAACAAATTATTAAAAGTATTTTTCATTGTTAGTTCATATGAACAAATGTAGTTGAGTAAAGTGTTAACTAAATCTACTTTAAATCTAATTTAAACAATTACATTAAACATTTTTCTTTTTAACCAAAATGTATGTTTTATTAACATTTATATCATATTTAAATATCATAATTTAATACTAATTTTATATATTTTTAAGCTCAATTTAATTATTAAATATTTAAGTCTTTTTGGGTATGACGCAACAAGCTTTGCACAACTGGATTGGGGGAATTTCTGCCATTCTTCTTTGCAAATCCTCTCAAGCTCGGTCAGGTTGGATGGGGACCGTCTGTTGACAGCCTTTTTCAGGTCTCTCCAGAGATGTTCGATAGGGTTCAAGTCAGGGCTCTGGCTGGGTCACTCTAGGACATTCACAGAGTTGTCCCTAAGCCACTCCTGTGTTGCCTTGGCTGTGTGCTTAGGGTCATTGTCATGTTAGAAGGTGAACCTTCGGCCCAGTCTGAGGTTTTGAATGCCCTGGACTGGGTTTTCATTAAGGCTATCTCAATATTTTGGTGCATTGAGCTTTTCTTCTACTCTGATGAGTTCCTCAGTCCCTGCCGCTGAAAAACAGCCCAACAGCATGAGGCTGCTACCACCACACTTTACTTTTGGGATGGTACTCTGCAGGTGATGAGAAGAGCCGGTTTCCTTCAAACATGATGCTTAGAATTGAGGTTCATCAGACCAGGTAATCTTGTTTCTCAGAGTCTGAGGGTCCTTTAGGTGCTTTATTGCAAATTCCAAGTGTGTTTTCATGTGTCTTCACTGAGGAGAGGATTGAGTTTGGCCACACTGCCATAAAGCCCAGATCGGTGGAGTGTTGCAGTGATGTTTGTCCTTCTGTAGGTTTCTCCCATCTGCATATATGATCATGGAGCTCAACTAGAGTGACCACCAGGTTCTTGGTCACCAGTCTAGACAAGCCCCTTCTCCATCAATTGCTCAGTTTGGCTGGGGACCAGCTCTTGGAAGAGTCCTGGTTGTGCCAAACTTCTTCCATTTGAGAATTATGGAAGCCACTGTGCTCTTGGGAACCTTCAGTGCAGCAGAATTTTTTTTGTAGCCTTCCTCAGATCTGTGCCTCAATACAATCCTGTGCCTGAGCTCTGCAGGCAGTTCCTTTGACCTCGTGGCTTGGTTTTCGCTCTGATATGCATTATCAGCTGTGAGGCCTTTTACAGAGAGGTGTGTGCCTTTCCAAATCATGTCCAATCAATTTAATTTACCGCAGGCGGACTCCAATCAAGGTGTAGAAACATCTCTGCAATGATCAAGAGACATGGGAGGCACCTGAGCGAAATTTCAAGTGTTGTTGCAAAGGGTCTGAATACTTAGGTAAATGTGATATTTCAGTTTTTTCTTTTTAATAAATTTACAGACATTTCTAAAATTCTGTTTTCACTTCATCATTATGAGGTACAGAGTGTAGATTAATGAGAAAAAAAAAAGAATTTAAACAATTGTAGTATCAGGCTGCAACATAACAAAATTGAAAAAAGTGAAGGGGGTCTGAATACTTTCCGTACCCACTGTCAGTGCGGTGTGTGTGTGTGTATACACATTATATACATATATATATATATACATACACTCACACACACGTATATGTATGTGTACATATATTAGTGTGTATGTGTATAAAAATACAAAAATAAATGACATGTATGTTTATATATTTAGATTTAGTATTTGCAGGACTGCCTTTAGTCTGGTTTTAATACAACTTTTAAATTAATTGAAATTAAAATAACAAAATAAAATAAAATAAAATAAAATAAATGCATTGGTCCTAAAACAGCCTTCATTCTTCATGGAAAATATTGTTTCTTGTTTTTGTTTGTTTGACTTTTGATTTTTAGGAGAAATATCACCTAGAAATGTTCTTGACAGGCTTTCACCAACTAAAAGTCCCTAAGTGCAGTCAAACAAAGGGCATCTACATGCTATGATGTTAATTCCACAAATGACCTCTACATGAGTGACATTACAGCACAGCTGTATTTGGGGTCTCATAAATGCAACTCATAATGCGCAGTGTCATGAGATGACATACACGTCCTCATTCTCACTGCTCCACTTCAAGTGAAACTGTATCAGATGACACTGCCTGTGGTGTTATTATTATTGCAAGGACACGGTTACCAGTGTGACACTCATTCAAAGGTGGCTTCAGTTTTACACAACTAAACAAACACATTTTAGGGTCTTTTGCACCCTCCAAACACATCTATTACATAATATGACTGAGCCCCAAAACATCTAACTAATTAGCGGAACAGCAAGACCAGACAAAGCCTCATACTGAAAAGACCTGTTAGGTGCGGTGTGATACAGGCATGGGTGGGGATGCCATTGATAATAAGTTAGAAAGAATCATATTACTTAAACATAAGGACAGTGCTGTTTAACTCATGCCCCAGGAAAAATAACAAGACATAGGACATGGGCAGGGTGACCAAACCTGGTGTGTTTGGTACAATTTGTTCATCTTAGATCTTTGCACCTGAGCTGATCACTTGAGAAATTAGGAAAACAAACTCCTAAACTTCCATTATGTGTCACTTTTCTTGTTTAAATCACCAAACACTTATTTCCTGTAGTGTCACAATTAAATTGTGTTGCAAATAGTTGAACGTGAGCACAAAGGCACATAAAAGTTAAAAGCTAGAAAGCACTATTAGTCCAGAAACTGCATGCTTTAATTACTTTTGATTAACCTTTCACTGTTTATTAAATTTCACTGTCACGCAAAATACAAGTCAGCTCTCGCACTACAACTACAGAGTGTCTAAATGGTCGAAACTAGTTTTCAGGAAATTACATAATCATTCTTAAAAAACAACTAACTGTACAAACTATGAGATGTGCAAAGTTAATGAACTGATGCTGTGGTTAATAGCCTATTAACGCCATGCGACGTGCATGACAGAAAGATGTCGTTTGGTACCATTTATGGCTTGCAGTTCAACCATTCATTTAACTCAAAAAGTTTTACAAACTCACAATGAATGAACGCGGTTTGCTGTCTCAGACTGCTGACAAATCTTCTCAATTATTTCCCAAACTGCACCTTTGGAAGCATTGGAAGTGAAAACGAGCACTGCGTGCGGCGTCGCGGCAATCATTTGTTTGAAGTGTTTTAACTCCGCCTTCAATCCGCTTGAACTTGGAATAGAACACACCTTTCGACGTTCGAATTGTTTTAAAGAATCGGTTCGTTCGAACGGTTTGTTTCAAAGAACTGCTTCAAAAAGATGAATCGTTTGAATCATCACGAATGAGTGTGTGACATTTTGTGTGTTATTTAAATGCTATTGTTTAGCACTGTAGTTTTACATATGTGAAATCATTTCATGTCACAATTTAAGTGAGAAATGGTTATAATGAATCATTTATAAGGAAGCGGTTCAAAAGAGCCAGCTGTCTAACTCTTTGTAGGTTTTAAAAAGCTGTTGACTGTTCAGTTTAATCTTCAATTTATGAAGTTGGTATGAACCATGCTGTCATATTCTCACTATGCATGCATTACTAAATTTTTGTGGAAACAGCTAACGACAAATTATGAATTAAAGGTGACACTTCTCGTGTGTGTGTGTGTGTGTGTGTGTGTGTGTGTGTGTGTGTGTGGAGGCACTGCCCCCTGTTGTCCGTAAAGATACAAAACAGCCACCTGATGCATTTTTGACAAGCAGTGTGTTTCGACTTTGAAATGGTAGTCTTAGAGGGACTATTGATATCAGAAACTTATCTTATCAAGGATATCAATCAGCAACCAACAGCACCAGCTGTGCATAACTAATTTTCTGATTGGCTATAAAATGTGGGCCGCTCCTCTGACTTGGTGCTCTGGTAGATGTCATAACTGCGCCATCTGGCTGCATCTTTGTCATTTCACATTCAAACAGCCATGTATTCAGACAGAATATTACAAACATTAGAATAAAATCTATATAGTGATATATGAAATGGAATGAACTTTTGTTTTTTTACATTTTCTTTGATGTCACAGTGAAGAGGGGTAGTGATTGGCTTGGTACTGTGTAGGTTCTTGTGGTTTCCCCATCATGTGAATGAAACAGCTTTTTATAGACGGTTTAAACGGCAACAATATAAACAAACGTTACTGCGCATGCGCGCTTTTGTGGCCCTAACTTAACTTCCAAATAGAATCAATAACAACAGCTAAGTCCCTCTAGAGTAGATCATTTTTTGATAACAAGCAAAATATGTTTGCTGCGTAAATCAGACGGACTGAGATGCAGAGATAACTACTTGGACGGACTTATTAAATATGCAAATTCATTCTCTGCTAGCAGGAGGCGCTTTAAAGCGGAAAACTAGAGGTTTCCCCGGTAACGGCTGTGCACAAAGCAGCGCGGAGTTTACAAACGCTGCTTTATCAGGCATTACATGCAAGATGAAATGAAAATGACATCGAACATTTTCTAAAGACACAGTGATATAAAAACACCCGCGCCTCGTTTTGATTTTTAAACGTGCTCATGTTTATTCAACGAAGCCTTTTGGCAAATCAGTTAGTTTAGATATCGTGGCGGGTCGCCACAAATAAATAAATGTATGGGAAACACATCCCACAGCACAACAACCTGAGCCCAACTTCATTACTCATCACTTTAACTTTAAATGCGTTTGTATCCGGCGCCAGTGTTGCCAACTTATTTCAATGGAAAGTAGCTAAACCCCGCCTGAAAAGTCGCTAAATGTCGCCATATGACGTCATACGCTAATTAGCATATTCATGACGTCAGTACGTCGTACTGTCTTGCCTCTCTGTGCTCACATACTGCATTTTAACGCAGCCAAATTCTCAATCTCAATTAAACTCTTTTCATTTATATATTTTACTGTTTCTGTTGCCAAAAAATGGGATGAATATGAAATAGTGACTGAAACGCGGCCGATTAAGACATAACCAGCTCTCGAAAATATTAATCTGCACTAAAATCATCACGACATTGTCTAATGAAATCAAATACACATACGATTAAGACAATGGCTGTGCTGTGATTTCGGCCAGAGGCGTCATGCCCACTGAAAGTGAGGGGGCACGTGCCCCCTCAGATTTCTGAGCCAAGTGGATTTTGAATGCATAGTTCAGTGCGGCACAGCATCAGCTGCTAAATTCAAATCTGCGTTCGAGAGACAGACGCGTTTGTTCAGCGCTGCATTATAACCAATCACACACGTTTCTGTTGAGCTTATGAATGCAATAGCCAATCAGAGACGTTCAGATGAGTCATCGCTGAAACACGGTGTTTTGTTCACTTGCTCGCTGACTGAATTGTCAGGCGAATTCTCTCATCAGAAACAAGAAAGTGCAGATGTGCGTACGAATGTAAGCAAGATATTCATTTCACAGTGTAAACAGCTTCAGTGATTTTAATGGGAGTTTTTGAGAGTGCCTGAACTCGAGACTGAATGAAAATGTTCTTTGAAAATGTAAATGTTCTTTGCTCTCTGTAAAATGAAAGTGTTATAATTAGTAACTTACAATATTGTTATTAAATTCACATTAAATACAAAGTCAGTCGTATTAAAAATATTTTATGGCATGACACCCATATCAGAATCAGAATCAGAATTAGCTTTATTGCCAGGTATGTTTGCACATACGAGGAATTTGTTTTAGTGACAGTAGCTCCACAGTGCGACAGAATGACAGTTACAAGACAGGACACAGATAAAAATAATAATAATAAAAAATAATAATAATAAATAAATAAAAATAATAATAATGTACAAATATACAAAATGGATAATATGCAAAAAAGCACAAACACAATATATAAAATAGACAATTCAGTATGTACAGGTATGTTAGGTGCAAATTTGAAATGTAATAAGTATGTGTGTTAAATAAAAAAATAAAAAGTATTATAGTGTTGTGTGTTTCATGTTTATTGTTAAGAGTTCAAATGTTCATGAGATGGATTGCCTGAGGGAAGAAACTGTTCCTGTGTCTGGTCGTTCTGGTGCTCAAGGTCTTTTCATAATTTAGAGAAATGTGTGAGTATGTCAGTGGGGTACGGTTGAGACAGTGTATCAGCTGTACCCGGATTGGTCTCCTATTGCTTCACATGCTGATTAGTTGTACAGTGTTATGATAATAGGATAAAAGTCACTTAATTTCAGCATCTAGTTTTTGTGTAGTGATGAAAAAAGCAGAAAGTGTCTCTGCTGTACTCAGTCTACCCTATAATAGATTACACTATTAGTCTACTTTGCCCATCACCATTTATTGACCAAATAACATAATCTATGAAGGTGCAAAACGCATTTACTTACACATATCGTGTGCTATCGTGGCTGCTGTGCCACATGACCCCCCCCCCCCCCCCCCCCCCCCCCCCTCCCCCCACACACACACCCCCCACATGCCCCCTCAAAAATCATGAGTGCATGACGCCCCTGATTTCGGCTATACTTGCATGTAAAATAAGAGTTAGAAGCACCAGAATATCTATTTTAACTGAAAGTGCTGCTCCTCTCTGCCGCTCGCTGAACACATTAGACGCAGAGAGAGGTGTGCGCGCGCTGGGAAAGCAAGACCTCGCGCTCGTACGGCACTACGGAGAGTTTCAGAAACTAAATAAGGTTTGTCTAAGAAGTCGCTGATTTGTCGCTAGGCGCTTTTTTTGGAAAAAAGTCGCTAAGGGGGTCTGAAAAGTCGCCAAATCTAGCGACGGGGTGGGGGGGGGGGGGGGGGTGATTGCCAGATTGATCTTCAGTGAATACAACAATTAAAGAAAATATGTTTACTGAACAAGTCCTACAGCCGCAAACTGTATACGCATGCGCAACACACACCTGAGAAAAACCGTTAGTATGATTGATTCAAATGCGGATGCGCGGGAGATGAGCAGAGCTGATGCTGAAGACCTCTTCATGGACATATTGCGCTTTTAATAACCCTTTATAATATCAAGCTTGTTATTTTCTCATTCATAACTTTATGGCTATAATCAATAACTTTATACTTTATATTATACACATATTGTCATAGCCCTAACTTAACTTCTGATCTGTCACTTTTTGTCAGATCATGCGGTGCACGGGACCTATTTATTTATTTACATTTTCAACCTAAGAAATCAGTGCTGCTTAGAAGTCCTCATCAAGACATCCTGTTGTGCAAAAGACTTGAATGTACAGGTGCATCTCAAATTAGAATGTCGTGGAAAAGTTCATTTATTTCAGTAATTCAACTCAAATTGTGAAACTCGTGTATTAAATAAATTCAGTGCAAACAGACTGAAGTAGTTTAAGTCTTTGGTTCTTTTAATTGTGATGATTTTGGCTCACATTTAACAAAAACCCACCAATTCACTTCTCAACAAATTAGAATATGGTGACATGCCAATCAGCTAATCAACTCAAAACACCTGCAAAGGTTTCCTGAACCTTCAAAATGGTCTCTCAGTTTGGTTCACTAGGCTACACAATCATGGTGAAGACTGCTGATCTGACAGTTGTCCAGAAGACAATCATTGACACCCTTCACAAGGAGGGTAAGCCACAAACATTCATTGCCAAAGAAGCTGGCTGTTAACAGAGTGCTGTATCCAAACATGTTAACAGAAAGTTGAGTGGAAGGAAAAAGTGTGGAAGAAAAAGATGTGCAACCAACCGAGAGAACCACAGCCTTATGAGGATTGTCAAGCAAAATCGATTCAAGAATTTGGGTGAACTTCACAAGGAATGGACTGAGGCTGGGGTCAAGGCATCAAGAGCCACCACACACAGACGTGTCAAAGAATTTGGCTACAGTATACATATACACATACACATAAAAGCGCTATATAAATGCATCATTCATTCATTCATTCATTACAGTTGTCGTATTCCTCTTGTTAAGCCACTCCTGAACCACAGACAACGTCAGAGGCGTCTTACCTGGGCTAAGGAGAAGAAGAACTGGACTGTTGCCCAGTGGTCCAAAGTCCTCTTTTCAGATGAGAGCAAGTTTTGTATTTCATTTGGAAACCAAGGTCCTAGAGTCTGGAGGAAGGGTGGAGAAGCTCATAGCCCAAGTTGCTTGAAGTCCAGTGTTAAGTTTCCACAGTCTGTGATGATTTGGGGTGCAATGTCATCTGCTGGTGTTGGTCCATTTGTGTTTTTTGAAAACCAAAGTCACTGCACCCGTTTACCAAGAAATTTTGGAGCACTTCATGCTTCCTTCTGCTGACCAGCTTTTTAAAGATGCTGATTTCATTTTCCAGCAGGACTTGGCACCTGTCCACACTGCCAAAAGCAGCAAAAGTTGGTTAAATGACCATGGTGTTGGTGTGCTTGACTGGCCAGCAAACTCCCCAGACCTGAACCCCATAGAGAATCTATGGGGTATTGTCAAGAGGAAAATGAGAAACAAGAGACCAAAAAAATGCAGATGAGCTGAAGGCCACTGTCAAAGAAACCTGGGCTTCCATACCACCTCAGCAGTGCCACAAACTGATCACCTCCATGCCACGCCGAATTGAGGCAGTAATTAAAGCAAAAGGAGCCCCTACCAAGTATTGAGTACAAATACAGTAAATGAACATACTTTCCAGAAGGCCAACAATTCACTAAAAATGTTTTTTTTTTTTTTTTAATTGGTCTTATGAAGTATTCTAATTTGTTGAGATAGTGAATTGGTGGGTTTTTGTTAAATGTGAGCCAAAATCATCACAATTAAAAGAACCAAAGACTTAAACTACTTCAGTCTGTCTGCATTGAATTTATTTAATACACAAATTTCACAATTTGAGTTGAATTACTGAAATAAATGAACTTTTCCATGACATTCTAATTTATTGAGATGCACCTGTATTCAGTTGAAATGAGGTATTTTTTCACAAATATCCTGTGCTGGGATTGATATGCTAATAAAACTATAATCAGTGTTGGGGGTAACGCATTACAAGTAACGCGAGTTACGTAATCAGATTACTTTTTTTCAAGTAACTAGTAACGTATTACTTTTTAATTTGCAAGAAAATATCTGAGTTGCTAAACAAGTAATGCCAGTTACTTTTTTCCCCCATTTATTGATTGACAGCTCTCCTGTTCCCATGTTGAGAGAAATTGGGAGTAAGATGTTATTGTAGTTCTAGAATAAATGCTAACATGCATTAATTCATCTAACTTGCAAAAAAATAAAAAAAAATAAATAAAAAAAAACGATTTAGAATTCCTCAAAAATGAATAAAAACAGTGATATGCAACTCAGAATATGACACAAACCTGCAATAATTAAATGTTAAATAACACAAATATCCTTTATGTATTTCATCCCATTTTATTAACCAATGTCTTTGCTGCTGACCTTCAGTGATCCAATTCAACCATACTAATAAGCAAAAATTACTCTAGATAAACATTTGTGCTTCTTTTTTTTTATTGCTGAAGTGTGTTGAACTTACTTCTACATTCTATTGTACAGACGTGAATTTACTTTCCCTTCAGCCTGAGGGTTATTCATTTCACTTTTTGTGTGAAAGGGCTTTTATAAATTTGGCAAAATAAATTGAACTTTTTTATATTTAAAACAAACAAGCAAGCCCTGCCCAGATTTAAAAAGTAACGCTAAAGTAACGTAACACATTACTTTCCATAAAAAGTAACTAAGTAACGTAATTAGTTACTTTTTTAGGGAGTAACCATAGACTGTATAAAAACATGGACGTAGTGTCTGTGACGTCACCCGTAGGTTTATGAACAGCGTTTTTGAGGCTCAAAGTGGGCGGAGTCGGCCGTCGCCATCTTGGAAGTGCGTCACCGTGCGTCACTCCCGGATAATCGAAAATGGGCAAAGAGGCGGGAGTTGGTTGCTGAAAACCAAACCCACTTAGCTCGACGGTGGTGACAGCAGCGGCAATCCACCTGTCACTCAAGTGGCCATGCCCTTAATTATGCAGAACTTTAAGGCTTAATATAATTTAAACGGATGACTTATAAAAAAATTCACCCACCTCACAGTTGTCATGAAGGGCAAAATTAGTTATATAGACCAAAACCACTTTTTGTACCAGGCTGTAAATGTTTTTTTTTTTTGCTGAAAAGTTGGGCATTTTAACATGGGGAGTCTATGGGACTGACTCCCTTTTGGAGCCAGCCTCTAGCAGCCAGTCGATGAATTGCAGTTTTAGTCATTTCCGTGTTGGTTTCACGAGAGAGAGCGGAAGTTGCCGCTTGGGAGTAACGCGATATTGTAATGCATTTCTTTTAAAAGTAACTTTCCCCAACATTGGTTATAATACAATTTAAAATACTCTGAGACCAACATGATTTGGTCAACATCAAGTTTTTCCATTGGCTCAACATGTAATTTCACATTAACCCAGTGTTGCAACAAGTCACTAATATGGTGAGTTGGAAATGTCTTTTTGTTTACAGCTTTTGTGAGAATGATCATTTTTATTAAATACTGACAACTATTTTTGTTGACTACAAACATAAATCCAAAACAATTTTTAGAACTACTGCATAAAAACAAAGATATTTACAGTTAAAGAATACAACTATGTAAATCTTCCCCTTTGCCTGCAGACCACATCTGACATCTCTGGTGATCCAGAGTTTGTCAGTTCTGTTTACAGCCACGGCAGGAACCTCTGCTATTGTAATGGATTGTGGATCTTCAGCTACAGGAACGTCTCTAGCGGCTATGAAAGGAACCTCTGGGATTGGGGAGGCTGAGACAAGAAGCTGTGGGATTGTGACGACCTTGAGCACTGGCATGACATGAACCTCTGTATCCAATATTTAGTTGAAACTAATATATTTTTTACCTTTAGTAAATGTTTTGTTTGCTATAGAAGTTTTCTTCACCACATCAAGACATCCTGAATGTATTGTAGCAAGTCTTAAGAGTATGATATGTTCTGTTCAGGTGTGATTTAAGTGCATGTATTTTGTTTCTGTTTCATGTGTTCTTTTTGAATGGGGCTTTAAGGGGTGGGTGTTCTTCTGAAGAATGAGACAGCGCAATCATGTGTTTGTTTGTTTGTTTTTTGGGGGAAATTTTTTGTTGTTGTTGTTGTTGTTGTTGGAGGCAGAAGCATCAGTTACATGAGTGCCCATGATAATATAAAGCCTAAAACTGTCAAGTGAATCATTACGATTATTACAGTACTCTGTGTTTTTCATTTCATAAAATAAGGCATTTTCACCAAATATCCTGTGGTTGATGTGTTATGTGATGTTAATACAGCATGTTTATTGTATAACCATTCCAAATTAATTCAATCAGGCTGCTTTGCCAGTATAATATTTGAATAGGTGTTTGTGTGTGGCAGTCTCCAGTGAGCTCGGTCGGTCACGGTTGGTAATCATTCTTGGGATAGCCGAAGAATATGGCTCACTAAACGAAACCGCCGCTCAGTGATGATTTTGGCCAAGGGTTTCTTCTCTGTATATCTTCATTGCTGATATGGTTTCGATATGAGACCGTCTGCACAGTGGCCACCATGAGGCCTCCACATTGCTTTATTGGTACACAAAACAAGCGCAATCGTTCACCGTTGTTGTTTGTTCGGGCACCCAAACCACGAATAAAATATTATGATGGGGTATGAGCTCGTCCTTCTTGCAGTTGATTGTAGAATGCAATCTTGTCACGACCAAAGAGTTTAGATCGTTGATGTTTGCTTGATGTTTCAATAGCAAGAAAGGTGTTTTTTACAGGGTGGGGTTGCTAGACCCACGCCCAACCCTCCTCCTTTATCCGGGCTTGGGACCGGCACTGTCAGGGTTTGCTCTTCCAGTGGCGGAGTTACTATTAATATATATATTTTTATTAGAAATATATATTATTTATAATATAAATACATAAATATTGAAAAATATAAGTATACAATATAAAAAGTATTTACTAAAACCTTTTACAATATATAAAATATAACTAAATACAATATTTTAACACCCCTAATCCTGTATTATAGCATATGGAGGGATGTTATAATAAATATTTTAAATAGAAAAGTATAAAACTATTTACAATATATATAATATACAATATTTTAACATCCCTAAGCCTGTAATAAAGCCTAAGTGGAGGGATGGTATAATAAATGTTTTAAATATAAAAAGTATAAAACTATTTACAATATATACAATATACAATATTTTTGTTAAAACAATATTTTAAGATCCCTAACCTATTTTAGTATTTTTTAAATAAATATTTTAAGTATAAAAAGTAAAAAAATAAAAATAAAAAAAAACGATTTACAGTATATACAATGTTATAATAAATATTTTAAATATAAAACGTATAAAACCATTTACAATATATACAATATACCATATTTTTGTTAAAACTATATTTTAAGATCCTTAACATATTTCATATTTTTTAACAAATATTTTAAATATAAAAAGTAAAAAACTATTTACAATATATACCATTTTTAACATCCCTAAGCCAGTAATAAGTGGAGGGATGGTATAAGAAATATTTTAAATATAAAAAGTAAAAATCTATTCACTGTATATATAATATATAATATTTTAACATCCCTAAGCCTGTAATAAGGCCTGAGTGGAGGGATGGTATAATAAATATTTTAAAAATAAAAAGTAAAAATCTATCCACAGTATATATAATATACAATGTTTTAACATCCCTAAACCTGTAATAAGACTTAAGTGGAGGGATGGTATAATAAATATTTTAAATTTAAAAAGTAAAAAACTATTCACAGTATATATAATATACAATATTTTAACATCCCTAAGCTTGTAATAAGGCCTAAGTGGAGGGATGGTAATACTTTTTTTTTTTTTTTTTAAATAGAAAGTACAAATCTATTCACAGTATATTTAATATACAATATTTAAACATCCCTAAGCCTGTAATAAGGCCTAAGTGGAGGGATGGTATAATAATTTTTTTAAATATAAAAAGGAAAAATCTATCTACAGTATATATAATATACAATATTTTAACATCCCTAAGCCTGTAATTAGGTCTAAGTGGAGGGATGGAATAATAATGTTTTTAAATATAAAAAGTAAAAATCTACCTCCAGTATACATAATATACAATATTTTAACATCACTAAGCCTGTAATAAGGCCTAAGTGGAGGGATGGTATAATATTTTTTTTAAATATAAAAAGTATAAAACTACTTAAAAAATATACAATATAACTACATACAATATTTAATGAGGCCTAAGTGCAGAGATTATCTAAAAAGTATAAACCCTTGCAACTATTTACAATATTTAAACATCCCTAAATACGTGATTTTGCCAGTAATATGGCCTAAGCCGAGGCACGGAAAGGCCACTCATGTCAGCTTGCCAGTCACAACACTGACATCTAAATCTGCTTCTCATCGATGGCATGAATGCTGTTTAGTTGCATTCCGGTTAATTGGCAGGGGATTAGGAAAACCCAACACAAACCAGTCGTGGTAAAGCATCTGCTCCAGGGGAATCCTGTGCTCTGGATGCCGCTGCAGACAAGCCCACAAAAGACGGCTGCATTCTGTGCAAAAAACATGAGAGAAATTTGATTATTACCTTAACTTTACACATGCTATCTTTAAGTTCATACATGCTATCTAATTATTCATTCTTTGCTGAAAATCTCACCTTGTGACACAGCAAATACAGACTGGTTGTTGCCCAAGCAGTACAAGTCTCTGGCTGTTGGAAAATGCCCATGCAGCATTGCAAACAGGAGCACCCCTAGTGAATAGACTGTTGCGGGCTTTGCATGGTATCTGCCTGTGTCATGATACTCTGGAGGGAAGTACGGTTTTGTGCCTGGAGGAAAGAAATTTTGTTAGATGTTTAGAACACAAGCAAGTTGACTATATACAGGATGCATCTGAGTGAGCTAATCAATCTGATAGCAAAGCGATGTGCAATACTCACCACAGCAGGTGGTGTAGCCTGAATCCTTCATGAGGTCCCCACACCCGAAGTCGATCAATTTGATCTCTAATGTTGTCGGGTTCACGAGCACGTTTTGCAACTTGACATCGCGATGGAAAACTCCACGATGACAGCAAAAGTTAGCGGCATAAATTACTTGCCACATAATGTACTGTGCTATCTGCTCGCTGAGGACACCACCGCTGCATTTCAGAAATTTTCCCATATCCATGCTTGGCACGGGGCGCTCCAACACTATGAGGTAGTGGTCTGGTTCATCCTGCCAGTCCAGTATTTCAATTATATGTGGACAGTTGGGTTTCCTATTAACGATGACTGCCAATGCAATCTCTAAAGGAAGAGGTTTGGGATGAAAAGCCTAAAAAAATTAAAATATATGATAATTAGATTGAGGTTATTTGCCACATTGTTTGTCAAAGGCAGTTTGCCTACTGAAATATGATTAACATCAATATAAGATGATAAACAGTGAATGAGAAGAAAAATGCAGAGAGCGTAGTGTACTCACAGTGGTGATATATGTCGTATACTTCGTCTTTCGGACATATTTCACAGCCACCTGGTTAACAAAAAAAGAATAAACAATTATAATGTGCAGAGAGGTGAATTGATTCCAGTCATGAATCCCGAAGAGAAGTAAATCAACAAGCAGTAAATTAAAACCTAGTAAATCATGTTTGGTCATCCTGACAGTTTAAAAATGTTGAGGCCTCTAAATAGTGAATATATTAATATACATAAAAAAAAAATTGCAAGTAAAAAATAAAAAAAACATACCTTAAGACCATCCTTGTAGCGAGTTCCTTTTCGTACTGATCCAAATCCTCCTTCACCCAGCCTGCCACCAAATTTGTACTGCCAACAAATGTGATCTGAAAGTAGAAGTAAATGTAAATGATATTAAATAAAATGAATGTCATTTTTATTTATTCTTATTCATTCTTATTCATTTTATAATTAAAATTCATTTGACACACTGGAGGACTATTTAAATGAACTGCAACAAAGCTAAATGGTGATTAAAAGTATGAAAAACTTACATATTATAGATGCTTTGGGTTATGGCAGTAAACTTACCTTTGTCCAGATCTCCTGTTGGAACGGAGTCTACTTGGGTACGCACTGCATTGCCAATGCCCCTAACGTTATCTACTTTGGGAAACCCTTTAGAGGCAATGCCCTTGTCTTCTTTGGGATGCCCTTTAGAGGCAATGCCCTTGTCTTCTTTGGGACGCCCTTTAGAGGCAATGCCCTTGTCTTCTTTGGGACGCCCTTTAGTGGAAACGGCCTTATCTTCTTTGGGATGCCCTGCAGAGGCAATGCCCTTGTTTTCTTTGGGACGCCCTCTAGAGGCAACGCCCTTGTCTTCTTTGGGATGCCCTTTAGAGGCAATGCCCTTATCTACTTTGGGACGCCCTGTAGAGGCAATGCCATTGTCTACTTTTGAACGCCCTGCAGAGGCAATGCCCTTGTCTGCTTTGGGACTCTCTGCATAGGCAAGGCTCCCATTTACTTTGGGATGCACTGCACAGGCAGTGTCCCTATCTACTTTGGGACGTACAGCACAGGCAGTGTCCCTAACTACTTTGGGATGAACTGCACAGGCAGTGTCCCTATTTACTTTGGGACGCATGGTACAGGCAACGTCCCCATCTACTTTGGGACTGATTACACAGGCAACGTCCCTCTCTGCTTTGGGTCTCACTGCAGAGTTAGCATCCTGACTCCCTGCAGAGGCAATGCCCTCATCTGCTACGGGACCCACTGCACAGGCAATGGCATTGTGTGCTGTGGAGTTCACCGCAGAGTCAAAGCTGCCATTAGCTGACAAAAGCACTGGAGAATCTGCTGATGACCACACTGACATGTTGAGGACCGCAGGTTGGAGGACTTCTTGCTCCAGCTGATACTCAGTAGCGCTGGTGGCTGCCTTAAGACCTAAAATACAAAAATAAATAAATATGAAGAAAATATTGCAAACCCACACTGAAGTGTTTCTTCATTTAGGGGCACTTTTTATTTTGTATCTTGAAAAAATCAAACTAGACTATGTAAACTAATTTGTCTTAGATCTTAAAATTCTCAGATATTGATTGGTTTGGCAATGACACCTAGCTTTCTTTTGTGTGCTTTGTGGAAAAACAGTTGTAGGCTACACATAAGGTGAGGTCCAGCTAATTTAAAAGTCATACATCGATCAATACTTGTATTCTATGCAAATAATGAAGTAACAGTTTGAGAAAAATTCAATTTTACCTTGACTATGACTGCGGTATGTTCCTGCTCCCGCCACAGAAGTCTGGTTCAGCTTCTCAGCCTTAGCAACACTGTACTTTTTCCTTCTCGAGTGCCACCTCCAAAACCTCTTCCTCTTTTTCATATTCTTTTCTTTCCTGGCCTCACTACCAGCCTCTGCCGCCGCACAAGGCCCAACAGGCGTCTCTTTAGCCTGATCAGGATGGGGTTGGGGTTCTTGTACAGACGTCCTATTTAGCAAAGTCCTAAGACGATACAATGCCTTCCTTAATAGGCCCATTTTTACACAGGTGTACCGATAATACTGTTGTACTTGTATAACCCGTACTTTGATATCCTACTACTTAAAACCTACAGAGTGAGCAAGAAAGATTCGCGCTTTTTTATCTCACGCGACAATTCTATTTGTGACGTCATCAGGCCTCAGGCGTAAGTTTAAAAAAAAAAAAAGAAAAAAGAAGAAGTTAAAACAAAACATTTTTCAAAACATAACAAAATCAATGTGGTCAACGTGTGTCATTCTCATCCAGGCCATAGAGAGGCAATAAAGAGCCACTGCACAACTTTCCAACAAAACCCCATAAAAGGTGGTAAAACCATAGTATGCATGCATATATATGCATAACAGCATTTATTTAATTGTTTTTTGTCTTTCTCGTAAGTGTACATTCGTTACGGTAAGATGTTTTTTGCTTTAACGTTATTCATCTCTCAAATTATAAAACTATCGCTAGACAGTTCTGTCAGCTGTTACAGTATTTGTGCCTTAGCCTTGGCCTCTTGCAAGAAAAATGTGCTTTTTATGGTCCAAAAATGTATGAAGATAAAGATTTTTAATAGAATATTGGCGTATGGACAGTAAAAAGCTCAAGAATGTCATATTCCACCTACAACTTTGACATGTTACCAAAAAGACATAACGTTAGACGTTTAGTGTCAGTGTAGATTCAAAGCAGTTCGCCGAATATAAAATCAACATTTGAACATTAATGTCAGTCATTAATCATGATCTGATGATAATTAGTCAACATTTATTAAAGCATTATTACTGGAATCACATCAAGCAGTTATACAGTACACTTTACCTGTTTTGATTAAGTTGAGATTTTCTGTCCATTACAATGAACATCATAAAATCCTATTAAGTATTTATAGCTTTCTTTGTAATCACCTCTAAGCTATTATCATTTATGTAGATTTAAGAAAAAAAAAAATCTTTATTATCTGTGCAGACTTATGTCATATTCGTTTATTTATTCTAATAGTCAAAAAAAGACAAAAGTGAAAGTCTGTACGGATTAATCACCCTAAACTAAACAGAAATTTATCAATATGGAAGTATTTAACACTTGACAATTAGCTATATGTTAAAAATCATTGCATGTTAAATCAAATTATCTTACAAAAGTGGATCAGGAACAATGTCTTTAGCCCTGTTGTGCCCAACTTTTATCTTATACTTACAGTAGCTCTCTACTTACAGTAGCTTAGAGACTATGTTTTTCATTCAGTATGTTTTTTTTTTAACTACAGAGTGATCTATGGCGTTCCCAAAGCTCCCCGCTCACTCCGGCTCTGTGTTATCAGTAGTGGACATGCACACAGGTGGAGAGCCACTGCGCATTATCCTGAGCGGCTATCCAGAGGTGAAGGGGGACACCATCCTTGCCAAACGACGCTATGTGAGAGAGCATCTCGATCATCTTCGCAAGGTCTTAATGTTCGAGCCCCGTGGTCACTACGATATGTACGGAGCCCTGCTGGTAAAAAGTGAGTTAGCAGAGGCTGATCTTGGGGTCTTGTTCATGCACAACGAAGGGTACAGCACCATGTGTGGCCACGCTGTCATTGCTCTCGGGCGCTTTGCAGTGGATTATGACTTGATTAAAGCGCCCACTTCACCAGAGACGCAGATAAACATACACTGCCCCTGCGGCTTAGTGAAGGTCTTTACACAGTATTCAAACGGGAAAACTGGAGCTGTCAGATTCCACAGTGTGCCAGCTTTTGCTTTTGCTACAGGTGAGCAATATGGTGTGATCATTACAATATAATCATAAAACATTTGCAAGTTTGATTATGTTCAGATGGTGTCACTCAAATTAATCATTTGCCATACTTGTTTTATATGTATTTGTATAATATAATATTTAAATTGTCTTTAAAGGAACTGTTTAATTCTTTGCCATCCTTGTTTTTGTAGATGTGAGTGTCTCTGTACCAGGATATGGGTCCATCACTGTGGACATCAGTTATGGTGGAGCTCTTTATGCTTTTGTGAGTGCTGAGAAATTTGGATTGGACGTCAGTAAGTCCAAAACTAGAGATCTGGTGGATGCAGCCACTGCTGTGAGTGATGCTGTCAAATCCCAGGTAAATCTGTTGTTAACTAGCTGGAAAATCAGGTTTTATTACTTGAAATAAACTGAAATTAAATAAAATAGAAATATTAGATGAAAAAGTAGAAATGTTGCCTCAGCAATTAATTGCGTGTTTAGGTTTGAAATATTAAAATTTGTAAAACTGAAAACTAAATAAAAAGTAAAGCTAATTTGAAAAAAAAAATGTCAAAAGCACATAATGACTAAAAATAACTAAAATTAAAAAAAAAAAAAAAAAAAAAAAAAATATATATATATATATATATATATATATATATATATATATATATATATATATATATATATATATATAAAATAAAGCTAATTCAAAATATAAAAACAAACTATATAAATGATTCTAAAATAACCTTAATTTGACTTGTTTCTTGAGATTTCATTAAAGATTAAAGAAACATAAACCTACTTTATTCAACATTGTGTTTTATTAATCTATAATTTGTATAATTTGCATAATTGACTAGACTAATTATTGTAATGACTCTAGGTAAAGCTCTACCATCCAGTCAGTGAGGATCTGGCCTTCCTCTATGGCACAATTCTTACTGACGGCAAAGATGCTTTTTCTGAAGAGCCCACGGCCAATGTGTGTGTGTTTGCTGACGCTCAGGTAAAACCAGTTGTGACCAGATGTTTATATGAATCCATATACAGGAAGTTCTGAACTTCAGGACTGTTCATCCTAATATGAAATCCATTGGTTGATGGCAACTGGTCTTTTGCTCTTTGTGACAGAGGTTTGTTATATGGGTTGTCAGGTGGACAGAAGCCCTACAGGGTCAGGCGTCACTGCTCGTATAGCTCTTCAGTACCATAAAGGCCTGATCGGACTGAACCAGACCAGAAGCTTCAAGAGTGGAGCAACAGGATCAGTATTTACAGGAAAAGCAATAGAGGTACCTGTAGAAAAAACATTTTAGAGTCTAGTCCTGGAAATGTAGTTTATATTCTTTAACAAAACCAGTAATTGTAGCTGGTCTGTTGTTGAAGGAGACCACATGTGGTGAGTTCAGGGCTGTGGTAGTGGAGGTCACAGGTCATGCTCACTACAGCGGTGTGGCCAGCTTCACCCAAGAGAGCGATGACCCTCTGAGAGGAGGCTTCCTTTTGCGCTGACTTAAAGGTTACAACTGATATTTCTGCTTGTGATCGCAGGTACAGTGTAAGACGGCTTTTCTGAGCTTAAGAGCATGTGAATCTTCTGATGTAGGTTCTTTATAAAGGAAATCATGTTTAGACGTTGAATAAATGTATTCTGTGACAGTTATGTCTTTTCAAAATAATGTTAGTATTATTAAATTGTATACATTGAGATACTTTTTATGTATTGTAAATAATAGATAGATAGATAGATAGATAGATAGATAATGTTTTTAACCATGTTTTTTTACTTGTTTTTTTTTTAAGTTTTTCTTTTTTACCATTCACTAACAATTATATGTTAAATGTCATATTTCACAAAAATATATATATATATATATATATATATATATATACACACATACATACATACATACATGTGCGTGTATATATATATATATATATATATATATATACATACATGCATACATACATACATACATACACACACACACACACACACACAAAGGAAAAACACTAAATTAAAAAAATTAAAATCAATAAGAGTAAAAGTGATACATTTCCAAAAGTCAATACAATACACATCATCAGTTCTGGATTATATACACTACCAAAGTCAAAAGTTTTGAACAGTAATGTTTTTTAAAGAAGTGTCTTCTGCTCACCAAGCCTGCATTTATTTGATCCAAAGTACAGCAAAAACAGTACATTTTTTAAATATTTTTACTATTTAAAATGTTTTCTATTTGAATATATTTTAAAATGTAATTTATTCCTGTGATCAAAGCTAAATTTTCAGCGTCATTACTCCAGTATTCAGTGTCACCTGATCCTTCAGAAACCATTCTAACATGCTGATTTGCTATTCAGGAAACATTTATTATTATTATTATCAATATTTAAAACAGTTGAGTACATTTATTTCAGGATGCTTTGATGAATAGAAAGATCCAAAGATCAGCATTTATCTGAAATAATAAGCTTTTGTAACATTATACACTATACAATTCAAAAGCTTGGAGTCAGTATAATGTTTTTTATTATTATTTTTGGGAGGCAATTTAAAGCATAATAAAAGTAAAAGTATTTAGCAAGGATGCTTTAAATTGATCAAAAGTGATGATAAAGACATTTATAATGTTACAAAAGAATTTCTATTTCAGATAAATGCTGTTCTTTTGAACTTTCTATTCATCAAAGAATCCTGAAAAATTCTACACAGCTGTTTTCAACATAAGAATAATAAATGTTTTTTGAGCAGCAAATAAGAATATTAGAATGATTTCTGAAGGATCATGACTGGAGTAATGATACTAAAAATTCAGCTTTGAAATCACAGGAATAAATTACATAAATGTTATTTATACATGTTATATAAATTTTAAAATATATTCAAATAGAAAGCAGTTATTTTAAACAGTAAAAATCTTTTTTATTTTTATTTTTTTGCTATATTTGGATTAAATAAATGTATGTGAAATGTTTGTGACAAGTTTGACATTGTAATTGCTAATAGTACCCACCAGGGGACATCATCTGACTATTTTTGCCCCAGCACTGGAGGAACAGTGTGGTGACAGTTTTTAATCATATTTTGATACATTTGGAATTTTGTGCCTGATGAAGATCGCATGTTTGAAACATTGTATTAAAATGTGATTCACAAGCTATAGCAGTGTGTGGGATTCTACATGTCTGCTTATATGATTTACTAGAGGTTGTGGTGGCATTTCTTTTATATTTTTGACACTGTTTTTAATAATAAACATTGTTTCATTTATGATTGTTATAAATCCCTGTGTTTTTATTATATTTTTGTATGTTTTATTTTTGTATTACCATTCACTAACAATCAGAGGAGACTTAAATTGACAGCATAACAAAAAATACTATTCAGATTCTTCCATTTATTGTCTTATGATTCATCTTACAATGGAAGGTTGTGTTTTCCTTAAATTATAAAAGTCCAATGGAGGTATCTTACACTGAAAAAGGAAACTTTGTTACACCATACAACTAGGCTGCTGATAAAAAAACCAGGAGAGACGCCAAACAGGAAGGAAGAATGTAAGGGAAGATGAGTATTGCCTTGATCCAGTTACTTACAGATCATCTTAAATATTTCACTACATTTCACATGAAAACTCCTCAAACAGAGAGACCAACACTTGACATCAGAAACTGCATAGAGTCTGTACAATGACCGTCCACAGTGTTTAAGACAACATGGGCTCCAGATGCCCCTAAAAACACACCTTTAAAAAAAAAAATCATTCCCAGTCAGCCTGTACCGGATATCACAATGCAGTTATCTTTCTGAAAAGTGCAACCCACGGCCCTGGTTATTAATGTCAATAATATTCCTTTAAAACACTCTATATGTATTTAAAAAAAACAACAAAAAAAAAAATACCTTTTATCAAAAGGGCAAAATCCCTTTCTTAAAGGTGTACAGTCACTTTACAGCTTTTCAGTGACCTATGTACAGACACTTGTCATTAAACCTTTAAATAACATCCATTCCCACTGAATCAGTCAGAAAAGCAAGAGTAGTTCAGATGAGTGACACTTTAGCATGCCAAGACTCAGTGTCACTTTTGGCGATTTGTTTGGTTACAGTAAGAAAATTGGGGTTGACGAGTTTCTGACTCATATCCAATCAGTAAACTCACAGTTATCTCAATCTCTGATAATATCCTGGTGCTCCAGGAAAATCATTAAATTAGGTTCATTTGGCAGCCAGATTTCTAATTTCTGAGTCTTTTCTCTCTGCATTCAGACAGGTTTCCCATTCCAGTTACATGACACATGATAAGCTGACTGTCTTTGGGTAAACACGTTTTCCTCTGCTACCCAGGATGGTGTTTAATCTGAGGAGAGGAGCTAATGAGTGTCCTCCAGACATTCGCCACCACAGGGAGGTTGTTGGGTTGTAATGAAATGCGTCTCAGTGGTTGGTCTGCTTGACCGCCGTTCAGAAGTTAAGCTTGGTAATTGGACGCTCCCTGCCGGTGTCTGACGTCTGGCTGTTGATGCGTTTGCGATTGCGCTTCATCTTCGACAGATCTTTATCGAAAACCTCTCCAGAACGCAAAGCCGACACCAGGTCGTCAAACTCGCCCCCGTCGTCTTCTCCGTTTTCTTTGGCTTTTCGAGCCTTCCTCTCTTTCTCCCTCTGCTCCTTGAGCTGAAAGATGTCAAAAAGATGATGTCAGATTTGGCAGTGAATGGGTGAAGAATGAAGAGATGAGTTATGGACCTCTTTTGGCTTGAGCATTATTGAATTACTATAGTATTGCAGATACTGTCAGTTCCTTAACTTTCTCAGCTGAGATTTTTCACATTTAAAAAAAGAAAGAAAGGTAGGTAAATATTTGTTGTAAAATATAGTACCTTTGCAAACTTTTAAAAAACATTAATAATTGACAAATACAATTATTACCCATTTACAATAACAATAAGTAACAATTGTTACTAATTTACAATTACGATAAACATTTAACTTGGCCACCTACCAAACAATGAGTTTTAAATATACTATAACATAAATGTTGTAACTGTTTTGAAGGACTGTATAAAAAGGCTCAGCTGTTTTCAATTTGAATATATTTTAAAATATAATGTATTCCTATAATGGCAAATCTGAATTTTCAGCAGCCTATAATCTAGTCCTCAGTGTCACATGATCCTTCAGAAATCATTCTAATATGCTTAAGCATAAGAGACTTCTTTCAAAAACTATAAAAAAAAAAATTCTTAACAACTATGTATTGATAAATAAATGATATTGAGATCAATTATTAATTTCCAAAACTTCAAATTTAATGTAAAAACTTCACAGGCCTGAGCCTCCATTCGTGCCCTGCGCTCCTCCTCTTCTTTGCGTCGGCGCATGTTCTCGTTCTCTTGACGGGCCTCAGCAAAGGACTGCAAGAACTGGTCGAATATGCCAAAGAACTCATCAGGCTGCATCTTATCAGCATCTTCACCGAAGTGCTTGACTGCCTTTAAGAACTGGAGAACAGAAGCACTGGTCATATGAAAGCCATTTCCTGCTCTCTTTACTTTTCGAGTAATGACGTGAACATGAATACCTCAAGAACATCCTGAAAAAACACTCAAGAAAAAAGGCACAAACATGGCTCAACAAAATTTATTTTTTGCAACATATTCTGTGTGTACTACTTTTCTTTTTTAATAATAGCTATAAATTACTGGTTTGTCTATCATTTTCAGTACATTAGTGATTTGAGACAAATTGTGGTTGTTGCTCCATAATGAAGCTGAGAGACAATTTTCCATTTCAAAAAAGTACTAAAAGTATAAAATAAATTCTAAGATAAGTAATATAATAAATTGCTAAATAATGATATTGTTTCATGGTGATATTTACACCACAATATGCTACAACAATAATCACAGAAAACCATATTTTTACTTGAGCATTACATAAATTTATTTTTCCAGTTTAACGGCGTTAACAATATTTAGCTAATTTTTAGAATATATCTAGTCAGATCTGCATCACACTCTTTAGCGGCAGCTCTTAAAGTAATAGCAGCCAAATAACCTAATAACCCAGCTGCTGTGATGTCTGTTAATCAAAGAACAAAAGAAAAAAAAAAGAGAGGAAATCAATAACTTTTGTAGCTTTAAGGATTCATCTGTATTTAATTTGGAATTTAGTGTTGATAACTTTATTAAATTTCTATATATTTCCTACTATTATAAATATGACATTTATTATAATGGGTTTATGTGAAGATTGTTGTAAGTTCACTTAAATTAGAAGTTATTTTTTTTAAAGTCTAATAAATGCTCAAATTGCTCTCAATTATACTGTAATGTGGAATGGCTATAGTCAATTGTTAAATATTAGGAAAAAAAGAACAATTTCCTAGACACATTAGTAATATTGGTATCAGTGATACTCACCTTCAGTCAAAAAAGATGCCACTAAACAAATATTAAAAATATACTGTCTTTATGCTGTTTCTACATTAATTTGAAGATTACTTGTGAAATTATTGCAATATAAAAGTACAGGTATATTTAAAAACTTTAATGTTAGGTGGGATTAATCACGATTAATTTCAGAAAAAAAATGTGCGATTAATTTTTTTTTAATCGACTGACAGCAATAATATATATATATATATTTTACATATACAGTTTTTTTTAACATGTATATATATATAAAAAAAAAAAAGTTTCACAGTGCAAAGAAATTGCAAACCGAGAGGAAAAACAAATGTGCAGACAGTAGCATAACAAACTCTGGGGGTCTAATGAACTTCTGGTAAGTATGACGCACTGCTAGTTATCTGGTCACCGGTAGCCAAGCATAAAGTGGTCTTGTTAACCCAGATTTCTCCAGTGACTGATTACAGCCTAAACACAGGGGACTGGAGTCTTGCCATGGCACTGCTGCTGCCTCGTGCCGTCTCACCACAGGGGAGGAGGCCTAGTCTTCCCACAATGCCTTTGATGTGTCTTTATCACTGCCATATGGAACAGCTCCTCCGTGGGCCTGTATGTGCCTGAGCCAAGGGGCATATTTTTATTTCTCCTTTGCCCTGCTTTTATATCTCTTCTTATCTGTCTCAGACTTCAGACAGGAGGCCTAGGTTAGGTTGGAGATACATCTTTTCTGCTATAGAGTGCATGTGACATTTTATTGTGCATTTACATGTAGGTCCTCTCTGTTAAGTCATTCAAATATGCATTAAAATACAATTTATACATAGGGGGCATAAAATAAAAACATCTAACTTGTCATGATAGCATAATAAAGAAAAAGGACTATTTTATTTTATTTATTTAAAAATAAATAAAATAAATATTAATATTTAGGCATAATTGTCAACTAATAATTTTCAGTAATTGAAATAAACTGAAACAAACAAACAAAAATAGATGGAAAAACTGAATGAATTGAAAATTAAAAATGTTGCCTTGGCAAATAAATATAAGTTGAAGTACTAAAATGACAAACTAAAACAAATAAAAGTCAAATTAAACTTTACTACAATTAAATCAAAGACAATTAAAAGCTAATATATTAATGCATACTATAATAGTATATAACTAATACTAAAATAACATTTTAGTAATTTTTGACCATTTTATGACAAGGTAAGGTTAGTTCAGGTTGTAATTTGTCATGTGGTGTGACTGATATTTATTAATTTGCGCCATTATTTAACGCCCAAAAAAAGCATGTCTTAAAGCAGGCGCTAATTTGTGCTGCTCTTGATAGATTGCGCTGGTCATTATGGAAATGATCTGCGCAAAATTTTCCCCTCCCATCGGCTCTTTTATGGAATTGCGCTCTAACGCTAATTTGCACTGTATCTTTAAATAAGAAACCAACATGAATACATAGAAGTACATTTCTAACTTGAATGTGGGCTGTCTCATTTATTTTTAACAGATTTTACCATCCGAAACAAATCACAATCCTGTCATAAAAGCCCAATATCATGAATTTGCTGCATTTTACCTTTCCAAACACAAGATATTGTGTAGCGTGTGTTAACAACTGTCTGCCTCCCTCTGCACAGATGGACCTCTCAAAAGCAATAAGAGTTATATGTTCTGTTCCCTCTCTGTGTCCTGTGGGGCCCCCAGAGGCCAGTGAATGTGCCAGGGTCGCTACATAGGAAGCGTTCACAGCGAGAGGTTGAAGGTCAGCTCCTGCACGCAGCAGGACATCAAGGGTGACCGCAGCCTGTTTCTCCAGCTGGCCTTTGAAGGAAAGGCTGAGCACCAGGATGTGCATCTTAAAGATACACACTCACTCAAACAAACAAATGCAGTCCAACCCACACTCACCAGTTCTTTGGCCTCACTGAGGGAGTCCTCGACATCAGAGAAGCTGAAACCGGCCACTGTGATGAACTGGCTGACTACAGACACAAACTTATCCCCGTACTCCTGAGGACGCTTCTTCTGGAATTCTAACTCCTGCATGAGACAGAGAAACTGTGGAGATGATTCGCTTTTAAGCCTGAAAGAAAAGAGGAATCATGCAGCACTTACGCTCTCTACGCTCTTCAAACCACTGCGAAGATTATTGATCTCCTTCTCCAGTTCAGTCATGCTGGAAAGACACAATCGTAGAGATCCCAGTTATTTTATGTGTAAACAAGAATGCATTTTCTAGAGGATAGTGGGGTAAACTGTGCCAATTTTAAGTCAAATTGTCTTCTAGGTAAGGAGAAATGATAGAACTAATAGTTTAGCCAGTCTACTATAAAATCTGTAACAAAGGGACAAAGAAATATGATATTAAAAAGCAACAAGTGGCAAGTTGAATCAATGGGGAATATGTGAACAAGTTCATTTTCAAAAAAAAAAATAAATAAAAATTAAGTGCACAATCCCATTCCAAAGTTTTATTTTACTGCACATTTTTCATATTTTCCAGTAAAATAATTTCAATAATACGAATATCTGAATGTTATGAAACAATTTCACATTTTTTTATATTTAACTACTGAATGTTATTTGTATTTAATCGTTAAAAATATGAGAGAAAGCTTGTAAATGGAGGCAAATCTTACAATTATGTGTTAATATTTGCAGCATCTGACACACTTTACCCCACAGCTACTATTCTGTAAATGCTTCATTTAATAATAGATGACTAGTGATTTAGAATTTAGATAATTAAAACAACTAAAAATTTACCAATGAGTATTATATATTTTAACGTTTTTAATTAATCTATTTTTTATATAAACAATGTAAATGTGTATGTAAATATTTTTATATACCTTTTTGTTTCATTTTCCATAAATTTATTGTACTTGCCATATAAAATAAAAAACTGGTAACACTTTACAATAAGGTCCCATTAGTTAATGTTAACGCATTAAATTAACTAAATTAAACTGAATTATAAAAGATCAATACATTTGTTACAGCATTCATTAATTTTTGTTAATGTCAGTACATTAGTTTGTTATCTTAGGTCCATTAAAATAATAAACAAATTATTAAAAGTATTTTTCACTGTTAGTTCATATGAACAAATGTAGTTGAGTAAAGTGTTAACTAAATCTACTTTAAATCTAATTTAAACAATTACATTAAACATTTTTCTTTTTAACCAAAATGTATGTTTTATTAACATTTATATCATATTTAAATATCATAATTTAATACTAATTTTATATATTTTTAAGCTCAATTTAATTATTAAATATTTAAGTCTTTTTGGGTATGACGCAACAAGCTTTGCACAACTGGATTGGGGGAATTTCTGCCATTCTTCTTTGCAAATCCTCTCAAGCTCGGTCAGGTTGGATGGGGACCGTCTGTTGACAGCCTTTTTCAGGTCTCTCCAGAGATGTTCGATAGGGTTCAAGTCAGGGCTCTGGCTGGGTCACTCTAGGACATTCACAGAGTTGTCCCTAAGCCACTCCTGTGTTGCCTTGGCTGTGTGCTTAGGGTCATTGTCATGTTAGAAGGTGAACCTTCGGCCCAGTCTGAGGTTTTGAATGCCCTGGACTGGGTTTTCATTAAGGCTATCTCAATATTTTGGTGCATTGAGCTTTTCTTCTACTCTGATGAGTTCCTCAGTCCCTGCCGCTGAAAAACAGCCCAACAGCATGAGGCTGCTACCACCACACTTTACTTTTGGGATGGTACTCTGCAGGTGATGAGAAGAGCCGGTTTCCTTCAAACATGATGCTTAGAATTGAGGTTCATCAGACCAGGTAATCTTGTTTCTCAGAGTCTGAGGGTCCTTTAGGTGCTTTATTGCAAATTCCAAGTGTGTTTTCATGTGTCTTCACTGAGGAGAGGATTGAGTTTGGCCACACTGCCATAAAGCCCAGATCGGTGGAGTGTTGCAGTGATGTTTGTCCTTCTGTAGGTTTCTCCCATCTGCATATATGATCATGGAGCTCAACTAGAGTGACCACCAGGTTCTTGGTCACCAGTCTAGACAAGCCCCTTCTCCATCAATTGCTCAGTTTGGCTGGGGACCAGCTCTTGGAAGAGTCCTGGTTGTGCCAAACTTCTTCCATTTGAGAATTATGGAAGCCACTGTGCTCTTGGGAACCTTCAGTGCAGCAGAATTTTTTTTGTAGCCTTCCTCAGATCTGTGCCTCAATACAATCCTGTGCCTGAGCTCTGCAGGCAGTTCCTTTGACCTCGTGGCTTGGTTTTCGCTCTGATATGCATTATCAGCTGTGAGGCCTTTTACAGAGAGGTGTGTGCCTTTCCAAATCATGTCCAATCAATTTAATTTACCGCAGGCGGACTCCAATCAAGGTGTAGAAACATCTCTGCAATGATCAAGAGACATGGGAGGCACCTGAGCGAAATTTCAAGTGTTGTTGCAAAGGGTCTGAATACTTAGGTAAATGTGATATTTCAGTTTTTTCTTTTTAATAAATTTACAGACATTTCTAAAATTCTGTTTTCACTTCATCATTATGAGGTACAGAGTGTAGATTAATGAGAAAAAAAAAAGAATTTAAACAATTGTAGTATCAGGCTGCAACATAACAAAATTGAAAAAAGTGAAGGGGGTCTGAATACTTTCCGTACCCACTGTCAGTGCGGTGTGTGTGTGTGTATACACATTATATACATATATATATATATATACATACACTCACACACACGTATATGTATGTGTACATATATTAGTGTGTATGTGTATAAAAATACAAAAATAAATGACATGTATGTTTATATATTTAGATTTAGTATTTGCAGGACTGCCTTTAGTCTGGTTTTAATACAACTTTTAAATTAATTGAAATTAAAATAACAAAATAAAATAAAATAAAATAAAATAAAATAAATGCATTGGTCCTAAAACAGCCTTCATTCTTCATGGAAAATATTGTTTCTTGTTTTTGTTTGTTTGACTTTTGATTTTTAGGAGAAATATCACCTAGAAATGTTCTTGACAGGCTTTCACCAACTAAAAGTCCCTAAGTGCAGTCAAACAAAGGGCATCTACATGCTATGATGTTAATTCCACAAATGACCTCTACATGAGTGACATAACAGCACAGCTGTATTTGGGGTCTCATAAATGCAACTCATAATGCGCAGTGTCATGAGATGACATACACGTCCTCATTCTCACTGCTCCACTTCAAGTGAAACTGTATCAGATGACACTGCCTGTGGTGTTATTATTATTGCAAGGACACGGTTACCAGTGTGACACTCATTCAAAGGTGGCTTCAGTTTTACACAACTAAACAAACACATTTTAGGGTCTTTTGCACCCTCCAAACACATCTATTACATAATATGACTGAGCCCCAAAACATCTAACTAATTAGCGGAACAGCAAGACCAGACAAAGCCTCATACTGAAAAGACCTGTTAGGTGCGGTGTGATACAGGCATGGGTGGGGATGCCATTGATAATAAGTTAGAAAGAATCATATTACTTAAACATAAGGACAGTGCTGTTTAACTCATGCCCCAGGAAAAATAACAAGACATAGGACATGGGCAGGGTGACCAAACCTGGTGTGTTTGGTACAATTTGTTCATCTTAGATCTTTGCACCTGAGCTGATCACTTGCACAGGAGAAATTAGGAAAACAAACTCCTAAACTTCCATTATGTGTCACTTTTCTTGTTTAAATCACCAAACACTTATTTCCTGTAGTGTCACAATTAAATTGTGTTGCAAATAGTTGAACGTGAGCACAAAGGCACATAAAAGTTAAAAGCTAGAAAGCACTATTAGTCCAGAAACTGCATGCTTTAATTACTTTTGATTAACCTTTCACTGTTTATTAAATTTCACTGTCACGCAAAATACAAGTCAGCTCTCGCACTACAACTACAGAGTGTCTAAATGGTCGAAACTAGTTTTCAGGAAATTACATAATCATTCTTAAAAAACAACTAACTGTACAAACTATGAGATGTGCAAAGTTAATGAACTGATGCTGTGGTTAATAGCCTATTAACGCCATGCGACGTGCATGACAGAAAGATGTCGTTTGGTACCATTTATGGCTTGCAGTTCAACCATTCATTTAACTCAAAAAGTTTTACAAACTCACAATGAATGAACGCGGTTTGCTGTCTCAGACTGCTGACAAATCTTCTCAATTATTTCCCAAACTGAACCTTTGGAAGCATTGGAAGTGAAAACGAGCACTGAGTGCGGAGACGCGGCAATCATTTGTTTGAAGTGTTTTAACTCCGCCTTCAATCCGCTTGAACTTGGAATAGAACACACCTTTCGACGTTCGAATTGTTTTAAAGAATCGGTTCGTTCGAACGGTTTGTTTCAAAGAACTGCTTCAAAAAGATGAATCGTTTGAATCATCACGAATGAGTGTGTGACATTTTGTGTGTTATTTAAATGCTATTGTTTAGCACTGTAGTTTTACATATGTGAAATCATTTCATGTCACAATTTAAGTGAGAATTGGTTATAATGAATCATTTATAAGGAAGCGGTTCAAAATAGCCAGCTGTCTAACTCTTTGTAGGTTTTAAAAATCTGTTGACTTTTCAGTTTAATCTTCAATTTATGAAGTTGGTATGAACCATGCTGTCATATTCTCACTATGCATGCATTACTAAATTTTTGTGGAAACAGCTAACGACAAATTATGAATTAAAGGTGACACTTCTCGTGTGTGTGTGTGTGTGTGTGTGTGTGTGTGTGTGTGTGTGTGTGTGTGGAGGCACTGCCCCCTGTTGTCCGTAAGGATACAAAACAGCCACCTGATGCATTTTTGACAAGCAGTGTGTTTCGACTTTGAAATGGTAGTCTTAGAGGGACTATTGATATCAGAAACTTATCTTATCAAGGATATCAATCAGCAACCAACAGCACCAGCTGTGCATAACTAATTTTCTGATTGGCTATAAAATGTGGGCCGCTCCTCTGACTTGGTGCTCTGGTAGATGTCATAACTGCGCCATCTGGCTGCATCTTTGTCATTTCACATTCAAACAGCCATGTATTCTGACAGAATATTACAAACATTAGAATAAAATCTATATAGTGATATATGAAATGGAATGAACTTTTGTTTTTTTACATTTTCTTTGATGTCACAGTGAAGAGGGGTAGTGATTGGCTTGGTACTGTGTAGGTTCTTGTGGTTCCACCATCATGTGAATGAAACAGCTTTTTATAGACGGTTTAAACGGCAACAATATAAACAAACGTTACTGCGCATGCGCGCTTTTGTGGCCCTAACTTAACTTCCAAATAGAATCAATAACAACAGCTAAGTCCCGCTAGAGTAGATCATTTTTTGATAACAAGCAAAATATGTTTGCTGCGTAAATCAGACAGACTGAGATGCAGAGATACTTGGACGGACTTATTAAAAATGCAAATTCATTCTCTGCTAGCAGGAGGCGCTTTAAAGCGGAAAACTAGAGGTTTCCCCGGTAACGGCTGTACACAAAGCAGCGCGGAGTTTACAAATGCTGCTTTATCAGGCATTACATGCAAGATGAAATGAAAATGACATCGAACATTTTCTAAAGACACAGTGATATAAAAACACCCGCGCCTCGTTTTGATTTTTAAACGTGCTCATGTTTATTCAACGAAGCCTTTTGGCAAATCAGTTAGTTTAGATATCGTGGCGGGTCGCCACAAATAAATAAATGTATGGGAAACACATCCCACAGCACAACAACCTGAGCCCAACTTCATTACTCATCACTTTAACTTTAAATGCGTTTGTATCCGGCGCCAGTGTTGCCAACTTATTTCAATGGAAACCTCGCCTGAAAAGTCGCTAAATGTCGCTAGATGACGTCATACGCTAATTAGCATATTCATGACGTCAGTACGTCGTACTGTCTTGCCTCTCTGTGCTCACATACTGCATTTTAACGCAGCCAAATTCTCAATCTCAATTAAACTCTTTTCATTTATATATTTTACTGTTTCTGTTGCCAGAAAATGGGATGAATATGAAATAGTGACTGAAACGCGGCCGATTAAGACATAACCAGCTCTCGAAAATATTAATCTCCACTAAAATCATCACGACATTGTCTAATGAAATCAAATACACATACGATTAAGACAATGGCTGTGCTGTGATTTCGGCTATACTTGCATGTAAAATAAGAGTTAGAAGCACCAGAATATCTATTTTAACTGAAAGTGCTGCTCCTCTCTGCCGCTCGCTGAACACATTAGACGCAGAGAGAGGTGTGCGCGCGCTGGGAAAACAAGACCTCGCGCTCGTACGGCACTACGGAGAGTTTCAGAAACTAAATAAGGTTTGTCCAAGAGGTCGCTGATTTGTCGCTAGGCGCTTTTTTGGAAAAAAAGTCGCTAAGGGTGTCTGAAAAGTCGCCAAATCTAGCGACAAGGAGGGGGGGGGGGGGGGGGGGGAGGTAATCACTTTTTACAGCCGCAAACTGTATACGCATGCGCAACACACACCTGAGAAAAACCGTTAGTATGATTGATTCAAATGCGGATGCGCGGGAGATGAGCAGAGCTGATGCTGAAGACCTCTTCATGGACGTATTGCGTCCATGATTTTAATAACCCTTTATAATATCAAGCTTGTTATTTTCTCATTCATAACTTTATGGCTATAATCAATAACTTTATACTTAGCCTACACATATTGTCATAGCCCTAACTTAACTTCTGATCTGTCACTTTTTGTCAGATCATGCGGTGCATGGGACCTATTTATTTATTTACATTTTCAACCTAAGAAATCAGTGCTGCTTAGAAGTCCTCATCAAGACATCCTGTTGTGCAAAAGACTTGAATGTACAGGTGCATCTCAAATTAGAATGTCGTGGAAAAGTTCATTTATTTCAGTAATTCAACTCAAATTGTGAAACTCGTGTATTAAATAAATTCAGTGCAAACAGACTGAAGTAGTTTAAGTCTTTGGTTCTTTTAATTGTGATGATTTTGGCTCACATTTAACAAAAACCCACCAATTCACTATCTCAACAAATTAGAATATGGTGACATGCCAATCAACTAATCAACTCAAAACACCTGCAAAGGTTTCCTGAGCCTTCAAAATGGTCTCTCAGTTTGGTTCACTAGGCTACACAATCATGGTGAAGACTGCTGATCTGACAGTTGTCCAGAAGACAATCATTGACACCCTTCACAAGGAGGGTAAGCCACAAACATTCATTTCCAAAGAAGCTGGCTGTTTACAGAGTGCTGTATCCAAGCATGTTAACAGAAAGTTGAGTGGAAGGAAAAAGTGTGGAAGATAAAGATGCACAACCAACTGAGAGAACCGCAGCCTTATGAGGATTGTCAAGCAAAATCGATTCAAGAATTTGAGTGAACTTCGCAAGGAATGGACTGAGGCTGGGGTCAAGGCATCAAGAGCCACCACACACAGACGTGTCAAAGAATTTGGCTACAGTACACATATACACATACACATAAAAGCGCTATATAAATGCATCATTCATTCATTCATTCATTACAGTTGTCGTATTCCTCTTGTTAAGCCACTCCTGAACCACAGACAACGTCAGAGGCGTCTTACCTGGCTAAGGAGGAGAAGAACTGGACTGTTGCCCAGTGGTCCAAAGTCCTCTTTTCAGATGAGAGCAAGTTTTGTATTTCATTTGGAAACCAAGGTCCTAGAGTCTGGAGGAAGGGTGGAGAAGCTCATAGCCCAAGTTGCTTGAAGTCCAGTGTTAAGTTTCCACAGTCTGTGATGATTTGGGGTGCAATGTCACCTGCTGGTGTTGGTCCATTGTGTTTTTTGAAAACCAAAGTCACTGCACCCGTTTACCAAGAAATTTTGGAGCACTTCATGCTTCCTTCTGCTGACCAGCTTTTTAAAGATGCTGATTTCATTTTCCAGCAGGATTTGGCACCTGCCCACACTGCCAAAAGCACCAAAAGTTGGTTAAATGACCATGGTGTTGGTGTGCTTGACTGGCCAGCAAACTCACCAGACCTGAACCCCATAGAGAATCTATGGGGTATTGTCAAGAGGAAAATGAGAAACAAGAGACCAAAAAAATGCAGATGAGCTGAACGCCACTGTCAAAGAAACCTGGGCTTCCATACCACCTCAGCAGTGCCACAAACTGATCACCTCCATGCCACGCCGAATTGAGGCAGTAATTAAAGCAAAAGGAGCCTCTACCAAGTATTGAGTACATATACAGTAAATGAACATACTTTCCAGAAGGCCAACAATTCACTAAAAATGTTTTTTTTTAATTTTTTTTATTGGTCTTATGAAGCATTCTAATTTGTTGAGATAGTGAATTGGTGGGTTTTTGTTAAATGTGAGCCAAAATCATCACAATTAAAAGAACCAAAGACTTAAACTACTTCAGTCTGTGTGCATTGAATTTATTTAATACACGAGTTTCACAATTTGAGTTGAATTACTGAAATAAATGAACTTTTCCACGACATTCTAATTTATTGAGATGCACCTGTATTCAGTTGAAATTAGGTATTTTTTCACAAATATCATGTGGTGGGATTGATATGCTAATAAAACTATAATCAGTGTTGGGGGTAACGCATTACAAGTAACGCGAGTTACGTAATCAGATTACTTTTTTTCAAGTAACTAGTAACGCATTACTTTTTAATTTGCAAGAAAATATCTGAGTTGCTAAACAAGTAATGCCGGTTACTTTTTTCCCCCATTTATTGATTGACAGCTCTCCTGTTCCCATGTTGAGAGAAATTGGGAGTAAGATGTTATTGTAGTTCTAGAATAAATGCTAACATGCATTAATTCATCTCACTTGCAAAAAAAAAAAAAAAAAACAGATTTAGAATTCCTCAAAAATGAATAAAAACAGTGATATGCAACTCAGAATATGACACAAACCTGCAATAATTAAATGTTAAATAACACAAATATCCTTTATGTATTTCATCCCATTTTATTAACCAATGTCTTTGCTGCTGACCTGCTGTGATCCAATTCAACCATACTAATAAGCAAAAATTACTCTAGATAAACATTTGTGCTTCTTTTTTTATTGCTGAAGTGTGTTGAACTTACTTCTACATTCTATTGTACAGACGTGAATTTACTTTCCCTTCAGCCTGAGGGTTATTCATTTCACTTTTGGTGTGAAAGGGCTTTTATAAATTTGGCAAAATAAATTGAACTTTTTTATATTTAAAACAAACAAGCAAGCCCTGCCCAGATTTAAAAAGTAACGCTAAAGTAACGTAACACATTACTTTCCATAAAAAGTAACTAACGTAATTAGTTTCTTTTTTAGGGAGTAACCATAGACTGTATAAAAACATGGACGTAGTGTCTGTGACGTCACCCATAGGTTTATGAACAGCGTTTTTGAGGCTCAAAGTGGGCGGAGTCGGCAGTCGCCATCTTGGCAGTGCGTCACCGTGCGTCACTCCCGGATAATCGAAAATGGGCAAAGAGGCGTGAGTTGGTTGCTGAAACCACACCCACTTAGCTCGACGGTGGTGACAGCAGCGGCAATCCACCTGTCACTCAAGTGGCCACGCCCTTAATTATGCAGAACTTTAAGGCTTAATATAATTTAAACGGATGACTTATAAAAAAAATTCACCCACCTCACAGTTGTCATGAAGGGCAAAATTAGTTATATAGACCAAAACCACTTTTTGTACCAGGCTGTAAATGTTTTTTTTTTTTGCTGAAAAGTTGGGCATTTTAACATGGGGAGTCTATGGGACTGACTCCCTTTTGGAGCCAGCCTCTAGCGGCCAGTCGATGAATTGCAGTTTTAGTCATTTCCGTGTTGGTTTCACGAGAGAGAGCGGAAGTTGCCGCTTGGGAGTAACGCGATATTGTAATGCATTACTTTTAAAAGTAACTTTCCCCTACATTGGTTATAATACAATTTAAAATACTCTGAGACCAACATGATTTGGTCAACATCAAGTTTTTCCATTGGCTCAACATGTAATTTCACATTAACCCAGTGTTGCAACAAGTCACTAATATGGTGAGTTGGAAATGTCTTTTTGTTTACAGCTTTTGTGAGAATGATCATTTTTATTAAATACTGACAACTATTTTTGTTGACTACAAACATAAATCCAAAACAATTTTTAGAACTACTGCATAAAAACAAAGATATTTACAGTTAAAGAATACAACCATGTAAATCTTCCCCTTTGCCTGCAGACCACATCTGACATCTCTGGTGATCCAGAGTTTGTCAGTTCTGTTTACAGCCACGGCAGGAACCTCTGCTATTGTAATGGATTGTGGATCTTCAGCTACAGGAACGTCTCTAGCGGCTATGAAAGGAACCTCTGGGATTGGGGAGGCTGAGACAAGAAGCTGTGGGATTGGGACGACCTTGAGCACTGGCATGACATGAACCTCTGTATCCAATATTTAGCTGAAACTAATATATTTTTTACCTTTAGTAAATGTTTTGTTTGCTATAGAAGTTTTCTTCACCACATCAAGACATCCTGAATGTATTGTAGCAAGTCTTAAGAGTATGATATGTTCTGTTCAGGTGTGATTTAAGTGCATGTATTTTGTTTCTGTTTCATGTGTTCTTTTTGAATGGGGCTTTAAGGGGTGGGTGTTCTTCTGAAGAATGAGACAGCGCAATCATGTGTTTGTTTGTTTGTTTTTTGGGGGAAATTTTTTGTTGTTGTTGTTGTTGTTGTTGGAGGCAGAAGCATCAGTTACATGAGTGCCCATGATAATATAAAGCCTAAAACTGTCAAGTGAATCATTACAATCATTACAGTACTCTGTGTTTTTCATTTCATAAAATGTGTTTTTCATTTTCACCAAATATCCTGTGGTTGATGTGTTATGTGATGTTAATACAGCATGTTTATTGTATAACCATTCCAAATTAATTCAATCAGGCTGCTTTGCCAGTATAATATTTGAATAGGTGTTTGTGTGTGGCAGTCTCCAGTGAGCTCGGTCGGTCATGGTTGGTAATCATTCTTAGGATAGCTGAAGAATATGGCTCACTAAACGAAACCACCGCTCAGTGATGATTTTGGCCAAGGGTTTCTTCTCTGTATATCTTCATTGCTGATATGGTTTCGATATGAGACCGTCTGCACAGTGGCCACCATGAGGCCTCCACATTGCTTTATTGGTACACAAAACAAGCGCAATCGTTCACCGTTGTTGTTTGTTCGGGCACCCAAACCACGAATAAAATATTATGATGGGGTATGAGCTCGTCCTTCTTGCAGTTGATTGTAGAATGCAATCTTGTCACGACCAAAGAGTTTAGATCGTTGAGGTTTGCTTGATGTTTCAGTAGCAAGAAAGGTGTTTTTTACAGGGTGGGGTTACTAGACCCACGCCCAACCCTCCTCCTTTATCCGGGCTTGGGACCGGCACTGTCAGGGTTTGCTCTTCCAGTGGCGGAGTTACTATTAATATATATATTTTTATTAGAAATATATATTATCTATAATATAAATACATAAATATTGAAAAATATAAGTATACAATATAAAAAGTATTTACTAAAACCATTTACAATATATAAAATATAACTAAATACAATATTTTAACACCCCTAATCCTGTATTATAGCCTATAGAGGGATGTTATAATAAATATTTTAAATAGAAAAGTATAAAACTATTTACAATATATATAATATACAATATTTTAACATCCCTAAGCCTGTAATAAGGCCTAAGTGGAGGGATGGTATAATAAATGTTTTAAATATAAAAAGTATAAAACTATTTACAATATATACAATATACAATATTTTTGTTAAAACAATATTTTAAGATCCCTAACCTATTTTAGTATTTTTTAAATAAATATTTTAAAGTATAAAAAGTAAAAAACAAAACAAACAAAAAAAAAAAACACGATTTACAGTATATACAATGTTATAATAAATGTTTTAAATATAAAACGTATAAAACCATTTACAATATATACAATATACCATATTTTTCTTAAAACTATATTTTAAGATCCTTAACATATTTCATATTTTTTAACAAATATTTTAAATATAAAAAGTAAAAAACTATTTACAATATATACCATTTTTAACATCCCTAAGCCAGTAATAAGTGGAGGGATGGTATAAGAAATATTTTAAATATAAAAAGTAAAAATCTATTCACTGTATATATAATATATAATATTTTAACATCCCTAAGCCTGTAATAAGGCCTGAGTGGAGGGATGGTATAATAAATATTTTAAATTTAAAAAGTAAAAAACTATTCACAGTATATATAATATACAATATTTTAACATCCCTAAGCTTGTAATAAGGCCTAAGTGGAGGGATGGTAATACTTTTTTTTTTTTTTTTTTTTAATAGAAAGTACAAATCTATTCACAGTATATTTAATATACAATATTTAAACATCCCTAAGCCTGTAATAAGGCCTAAGTGGAGGGATGGTATAATAATTTTTTTTAAATATAAAAAGGAAAAATCTATCTACAGTATATATAATATACAATATTTTAACATCCCTAAGCCTGTAATAAGGCCTAAGTGGAGGGATGGAATAATAATGTTTTTAAATATAAAAAGTAAAAATCTACCTACAGTATACATAATATACAATATTTTAACATCACTAAGCCTGTAATAAGGCCTAAGTGGAGGGATGGTATAATATTTTTTTTAAATATAAAAAGTATAAAACTACTTAAAAAATATACAATATAACTACATACAATATTTAATGAGGCCTAAGTGCAGAGATTATCTAAAAAGTATAAACCCTTGCAACTATTTACAATATTTAAACATCCCTAAATACGTGATTTTGCCAGTAATATGGCCTAAGCCGAGGCACGGAAAGGCCACTCATGTCAGCTTGCCAGTCACAACACTGACATCTAAATCTGCTTCTCATCGATGGCATGAATGCTGTTTAGTTGCATTCCGGTTAATTGGCAGGGGATTAGGAAAACCCAACACAAACCAGTCGTGGTAAAGCATCTGCTCCAGGGGAATCCTGTGCTCTGGATGCCGCTGCAGACAAGCCCACAAAAGACGGCTGCATTCTGTGCAAAAAACATGAGAGAAATTTGATTATTACCTTAACTTTACACATGCTATCTTTAAGTTCATACATGCTATCTAATTATTCATTCTTTGCTGAAAATCTCACCTTGTGACACAGCAAATACAGACTGGTTGTTGCCCAAGCAGTACAAGTCTCTGGCTGTTGGAAAATGCCCATGCAGCATTGCAAACAGGAGCACCCCTAGTGAATAGACTGTTGCGGGCTTTGCATGGTATCTGCCTGTGTCATGATACTCTGGAGGGAAGTACGGTTTTGTGCCTGGAGGAAAGAAATTTTGTTAGATGTTTAGAACACAAGCAGGTTGACTATATACAGGATGCATCTGAGTGAGCTAATCAATCTGATAGCAAAGCGATGTGCAATACTCACCACAGCAGGTGGTGTAGCCTGAATCCTTCATGAGGTCCCCACACCCGAAGTCGATCAATTTGATCTCTAATGTTGTCGGGTTCACGAGCACGTTTTGCAACTTGACATCGCGATGGAAAACTCCACGATGACAGCAAAAGTTAGCGGCATAAATTACTTGCCACATAATGTACTGTGCTATCTGCTCGCTGAGGACACCACCGCTGCATTTCAGAAATTTTCCCATATCCATGCTTGGCACGGGGCGCTCCAACACTATGAGGTAGTGGTCTGGTTCATCCTGCCAGTCCAGTATTTCAATTATATGTGGACAGTTGGGTTTCCTATTAACGATGACTGCCAATGCAATCTCTAAAGGAAGAGGTTTGGGATGAAAAGCCTAAAAAAATTAAAATATATGATAATTAGATTGAGGTTATTTGCCACATTGTTTGTCAAAGGCAGTTTGCCTACTGAAATATGATTAACATCAATATAAGATGATAAACAGTGAATGAGAAGAAAAATGCAGAGAGCGTAGTGTACTCACAGTGGTGATATATGTCGTATACTTAGTCTTTCGGACATATTTCACAGCCACCTGGTTAACAAAAAAAGAATAAACAATTATAATGTGCAGAGAGGTGAATTGATTCCAGTCATGAATCCCGAAGAGAAGTAAATCAACAAGCAGTAAATTAAAACCTAGTAAATCATGTTTGGTCATCCTGACAGTTTAAAAATGTTGAGGCCTCTAAATAGTGAATATATTAATATACATAAAAAAAAAAAAATTGCAAGTAAAAAATAAAAAAACATACCTTAAGACCATCCTTGTAGCGAGTTCCTTTTCGTACTGATCCAAATCCTCCTTCACCCAGCCTGCCACCAAATTTGTACTGCCAACAAATGTGATCTGAAAGTAGAAGAAAGTAAATGTAAATGATATTAAATAAAATGAATATCATTTTTATTTATTCTTATTCATTTTATAATTAAAATTCATTTGACACACTGGAGGACTATTTAAATGAACTGCAACAAAGCTAAATGGTGATTAAAAGTATGAAAAACTTACATATTATAGATGCTTTGGGTTATGGCAGTAAACTTACCTTTGTCCAGATCTCCTGTTGGAACGGAGTCTACTTGGGTACGCACTGCATTGCCAATGCCCCTAACGTTATCTACTTTGGGAAACCCTTTAGAGGCAATGCCCTTGTCTTCTTTGGGACGCCCTTTAGAGGCAATGCCCTTGTCTTCTTTGGGACGCCCTTTAGTGGAAACGGCCTTATCTTCTTTGGGATGCCCTTTAGAGGCAATGCCCTTGTCTTCTTTGGGATGCCCTTTACAGGCAATGCCCTTGTCTACTTTGGGATGCCCTTTAGAGGCAATGCCCTTGTCTACTTTGGGATGCCCTTTAGAGGTAATGCCCTTGTCTACTTTGGGACGCCCTGCAGAGGCAATGCCCTTGTTTTCTTTGGGACGCCCTCTAGAGGCAACGCCCTTGTCTTCTTTGGGATGCCCTTTAGAGGCAATGCCCTTATCTACTTTGGGACGCCCTGTAGAGGCAATGCCATTGTCTACTTTTGAACGCCCTGCAGAGGCAATGCCCTTGTCTGCTTTGGGACTCTCTGCATAGGCAAGGCTCCCATTTACTTTGGGATGCACTGCACAGGCAGTGTCTCTATCTACTTTGGGACGTACAGCACAGGCAACGTCCCTATCTACTTTGGGATGCACTGCACAGGCAGTGTCCCTATTTACTTTGGGACGCATGGTACAGGCAACGTCCCCATCTACTTTGGGACTGATTACACAGGCAATGTCCCTCTCTGCTTTGGGTCTCACTGCAGAGTTAGCATCCTGACTCCCTGCAGAGGCAATGCCCTCATCTGCTACGGGACCCACTGCACAGGCAATGGCATTGTGTGCTGTGGAGTTCACTGCAGAGTCAAAGCTGCCATTAGCTGACAAGCGCACTGGAGAGTCAGTGTGGTCATCTGCTGATGACCACACTGACGTGTTGAGGACCGCAGGTTGGAGGACTTCTTGCTCCAGCTGATACTCAGTAGCGCTGGTGGCTGCCTTAAGACCTAAAATACAAAAATAAATAAATATGAAGAAAATATTGCAAACCCACATTGAAGTGTTTCTTCATTTAGGGGCACTTTTTATTTTGTATCTTGAAAAAATCAAACTAGACTATGTAAACTAATTTGTCTTAGATCTTAAAATTCTCAGATATTGATTGGTTTGGCAATGACACCTAGCTTTCTTTTGTGTGCTTTGTGGAAAAACAGTTGTAGGCTACACATAAGGTGAGGTCCAGCTAATTTAAAAGTCATACATCGATCAATACTTGTATTCTATGCAAATAATGAAGTAACAGTTTGAGAAAAATTCAATTTTACCTTGACTATGACTGCGGTATGTTCCTGCTCCCGCCACAGAAGTCTGGTTCAGCTTCTCAGCCTTAGCAACACTGTACTTTTTCCTTCTCGAGTGCCACCTCCAAAACCTCTTCCTCTTTTTCATATTCTTTTCTTTCCTGGCCTCACTACCAGCCTCTGCCGCCGCACAAGGCCCAACAGGCGTCTCTTTAGCCTGATCAGGATGGGGTTGGGGTTCTTGTACAGACGTCCTATTTAGCAAAGTCCTAAGACGATACAATGCCTTCCTTAATAGGCCCATTTTTACACAGGTGTACCGATAATACTGTTGTACTTGTATAACCCGTACTTTGATATCCTACTACTTAAAACCTACAGAGTGAGCAAGAAAGATTCGCGCTTTTTTATCTCACGCGACAATTCTATTTGTGACGTCATCAGGCCTCAGGCGTAAGTTTAAAAAAAAAAAAAGAAAAAAGAAGAAGTTAAAACAAAACATTTTTCAAAACATAACAAAATCAATGTGGTCAACGTGTGTCATTCTCATCCAGGCCATAGAGAGGCAATAAAGAGCCACTGCACAACTTTCCAACAGGAATTTGAAAAGCAAAACCCCATAAAAGGTGGTAAAACCATAGTATGCATGCATATATATGCATAACAGCATTTATTTAATTGTTTTTTGTCTTTCTCGTAAGTGTACATTCGTTACGGTAAGATGTTTTTTGCTTTAACGTTATTCATCTCTCAAATTATAAAACTATCGCTAGACAGTTCTGTCAGCTGTTACAGTATTTGTGCCTTAGCCTTGGCCTCTTGCAAGAAAAATGTGCTTTTTATGGTCCAAAAATGTATGAAGATAAAGATTTTTAATAGAATATTAGTGTATGGACAGTAAAAAGCTCAAGAATGTTATATTCCACCTACAACTTTGACATGTTACCAAAAAGACATAACGTTAGACGTTTAGTGTCAGTGTAGATTCAAAGCAGTTCGCCGAATATAAAATTAACATTTGAACATTAATGTCAGTCATTAATCATGATCTGATGATAATTGGTCAACATTTATTAAAGCATTATTACTGGAATCACATCAAGCAGTTATACAGTACACTTTACCTGTTTTGATTAAGTTGAGATTTGCTGTCCATTACAATGAACATCATAAAATCCTATTAAGTATTTATAGCTTTCTTTGTAATCACCTCTAAGCTATTATCATTTATGTAGATTTAAGAAAAAAAAAATCTTTATTATTTGTGCAGACTTATGTCATATTCATTTATTTATTCTAATAGTCAAAAAAAGACAAAAGTGAAAGTCTGTACGGATTAATCACCCTAAACTAAACAGAAATTTATCAATATGGAAGTATTTAACACTTGACAATTAGCTATAGGTTAAAAATCATTGCATGTTAAATCAAATTATCTTATAAAAGTGGATCAGGAACAATGTCTTTAGCCCTGTTGTGCCCAACTTTTATCTTATACTTACAGTAGCTCTCTACTTACAGTAGTTTAGAGACTATGTTTTTCATTCAGTATGTTTTTTTTTTAACTACAGAGTGATCTATGGCGTTC